>KN473425.1:42554-70233 GCA_000787095.1 Periophthalmodon schlosseri
CCTCATTCAGAACATACTTCTTGGTTCCAATGCAGTAGTTTTCAATGTACTCAGGCCAATTTAACTGACGTACATCAAAGTTAAATGTCTGAAAAAACATGGGGAAAATTTCAGTGGCTTTACCCATAAAATTGTGGGTGACCTTTCAGTTTCATCCACAAGAGGGAGCATTACTTCTGTATTGTACTGAGATACACTTTGATCCTGCATGGCAGATTTAACAGGCACAATGTGCTCTATAGCTACAGTGAATACAAATAAAACCTGTCTGTAGAGGTGTTCCTACCTTCCTGTCCTCAGGAGTGAGCTGACTCATCAGCATGTTCATGTTCTCTGAGTTCCACTCCCAGTCCTGGCTGCTGAAGTACTCCAGCAAACCAATGGCTTTGTGAAGACGATTGAAGATTCTCATCATCCTAAAGACATACAATGAGGTTCAGTCAAATATACTATATAAGCCACAAATGTTAACACATATACTATACAAGGATCTTACTGTGGTTTTTGGCCTGAGAGACGTAAGAATAAGTCATATATAAAGGCAGGTAGCTTGTGGCTGACCAAAATCCAGTACTGGTTCATCAGGTAATTTGAGGTAATGTTGGCATTAGGTCTGCGGAACGCTTGCTCCAGAGGGTTCCTCTTAAAGGATGACATCACATGATGCTCTGTGAAAAAGACATTCAAACGTTTCATTAATTTTTAAGTTGTCACAGTAAATCTCAGTTTATCTCCATGTCTAATGACCTGGCACAAAGGGACCTTATGCATGAGATAAAACCCATCAGCACAATCATTTCCTTCTAGGGTGGATCTTCCTCCTCCCAATATCCAGTAGCAGCCATACACAGAGACCCATCATCATGTGACTACAGATATTACATCACATTCAGCACAAAATAGGCCTGCTCCACCTGTTTCCATGGCAACCACAACATTGTGGTTTCAGGAGCCATTGAGCCAATCTGAAACACTAGCCAGCCCAGGCATGGCTCCTGGGTGAGGGCACAGTCAAATAATGTGTGAATTAAACTCCAGGGGCATGTGCTAACTGCTGAAACGCCCATGAGAAACTACAATTACACTGATACATACATGCATATATGTATGTAACACATACAGTACATGATGCTGCCTATTGCATTTACCTTGTGTCCTCTGATTAGCTGGACCAGTGGGATTAGAGGACACAGTTGCACTTTCATAACAGTGAATTATACTGATGAGACCTAATCCCACTATTGGCCATCTGGTTTCAATTTCCTCGGTGAAGGAGCATGTTTGCTAATCTGAGAAAAAACGGGTGAAGGGCCTCCTGCTGCCAGACGCTAATCCACACAACCAAAAGACAGATCTGCAGGGCAGTGACACTGACTGTGCTTTAGTACTATGTCTGCTTTAGAGTCACAAGGATCATTACCTTTGTGAAGACAATAGTGATATAGCCTTTATGTTTGTGCAGGACCCACATTTAAACAGGGCGTGATAAGTACAATACAATATGGTATCTCTTTGGATGTAATGAATTTTTAAGTCCATATTTATATTAATATCATAACAACCTGTATAAAAAGGACAAAGAAACATTTGTTTTATCATTATTGTAAAAAAAAAAAAATCACTGTAGTATTACTCTCCACTAGGTGGCAGAAGCCACCTGAAAACGCCCTCACAGTCTGCGTAGACTACAGTCTCTACTGTATCTTCATAGCAACCACACTGTCACAAAGCATTGATTTTTGACAATGAAAGATTAGATTAGAACATTATCGTGGGACGCTACATAACCAGTCTTTAAATAACAGACTGTAGTCACAGGTCTCCGTTACCACAGAACAAGACCACAAACTATGTACCTACCAATCTCTCCCCAGTGGAAAGGGTTGATGCCACCAGTCGTGCAATTGTACACCAGAGCGGTTTTAGGCCTGTGTGGGGAAGAGAGACAGACTCTTGCTGACAAATGTCAAAACTATGGAGTTACTATTATTAATAGTCTTGACAGATGTATAAAATTCATAGCATCTATGACGTTATATTATGTTTCATTGTATTGATTTGTTGTCACGATCAATTGTTGCTTTAAAGCTCTGTACAATGCACACATAATATGACAAATCTTTGGTATTTTTTCTGTGTTGTGTTATAGGGTTCAAGATTATGACATATCAAATTAATAATTGTAGAAGGCTTTTACGTTTGAAACACAAACCTGTGCACAGCCGTGTACCAGCCAGCCGCCAGAGTGAGGTTGATGACCACATCTACAGGGATCAGATCTGCCACAGCTTCATTGTTGGCCCTCATGGTTCGCAAGATCCCTTTTCCAGCCTTATGCAAAACTTAACATTAGACATTCAACTAGCATGGTAATTAATCAAGACACTTTGGGTTTAACTTACAGCAATAAAGACTCCACTTGGTCCATTGAAGTTGTCGATCCAGCCCTGAGATAACAAGATTTATAATGGCACCCTTTTACAATGGTTTACTGTTGGACTATTACTATTACTACATGAGATGCTGTACTGTATGTCCTAATGCAAGCTTATGTGGACCATGTTAGCTGTTCACAATTATGTTATTTCCTGTGGAGGGGAACAGTGCAGGGCGGCTGTCTACTTCAATTAGGCTTCATTTATAATGGATGAAACTACTGATTGTAGACTGGATCATCAATGCGGAGAAGAGTCCCATTATGTGGTCAAAGATACTGAGGCCTATCTCGAATCTTCAAAGTGCACTGAATATAAAAACTGCTGAGAGAACACAGTTGCAAAGGTGGCATGGTAAAAAAAAAAACCTTACATAAATGCAATGGTATGAGAACATAAGAAAGTGAATAGGAAAACCCTCCTGGGCACAGAGCTTACTGGTGAGGATTGCCACAGCAATTGCATGTTAGAGCATGGGTGAGGCCTTTTGATAAGCTGCTGCCAGGCTAAGGTTACAACTGAGAACTGAACACACAGAGCTACAGCCCCCAAACACATGGCCTACATTTTTGATGTATTAGATAAACAAGCGCTACTGCGGTATTTCTGGTATTATCAGCATAATTTAATCATCTCTTTTCTTCAACTTGTTATAGCTTTATCAATATTGTTACTGATATAAATTCTACTTTTGGTCAACTCATCTTCTCTTAAGAAATGTCCCAGTGCACATAAAATAAAAATAAGTTGATGCGGAACAATTTATAGACAAATTAATCAGAATAATTATAAAAACACCCAATTTGGTCCATATGTCATAGTTTGACATTTGTGCACAGGTCATATCCTCATAACCTTTGTGGTTCAGATCCTTGTTAAATAACCATTTTAGGTTAACTCTGGGCTGCCCAGAAGAAAGCTTTCAATTAATCACTATTTTGCTATTCTTACTCCTGCCATGACCAACAGCTACTGACCAAACCATCAATAAGTCTCTGATTCATGAACATGGAATGAGCCAGCAGCAGCATTACCAGAGCATACTCACAGGGAAAGGCTCCTGCCAACTGGCTCCCACGATGGAGGGTCTGATGATGCCGATGCTGAGTTTCTCCTGCTCTTGTTGGACCACGTACTCGGCCAGGGCTTTGGTGTAAGTGTACGTGTTGGGCCGGTCTCCAATAAGTCGAGGGGTGATGTCTCGTACTATGCCTTCGTCCATCCATCTGCAATGTACAAGATAACGGCTGTTAAACTATACTTTACTATTTGAGATCAACTTTCAGTTAATCCATGTTTTGGATTGGCACAGAGAGTCACCCCTGTGGCTCAGTTTAGATGGTTTGTGACTTACAATTTTAAACAGAAATGTATGTATGTATGTATTTTTTTAGCTTACTCAAGAGATTCTATGAGTTTCTTGGGCTCGACTGGTGGAGGATAGATGACTTCATCAATGTGCTTGCGGTTGCAGTTTGCATAGGCAGTGGAGATGTGAATGAAGGCCTCGAGGTGGTGCATCTGCTGGGCCAGGCTGAGGAGCTGCTGGGTGGCGATCACATTCAGCTGCAGGGCATGTCTGAAAGTCAAACAGAGACAGCTGTTTCGCACTTGTGCACGGTTCGTTACAGTGAGCGGATTTCCAGTAAACCCACTTAAGCAAGCATGTTCAGATGTGCTGACTTATATTTACAGGAATTAGAGGAATTTGCTGAACAGTCTGCAGCCCCAGAGTAGCACTTTAACAAATGTGTTTAACAAGTATGCGAAATAAATTACATACATTTAGAACAGCATTAAAAGGCTTTGTAATTTATTTCCTGTAGATACAAAATCATTGAAATTATCAAGAGAAACTATCCACTAAGTGATGTTACAGGTTTTACAAGGGCATTAGGTGCTTGGTACCTCTCCTGCCGCCCACAGAAAACAAATTCCTGTCAATCACTGGCTAAGCTTGTGTATCCTGCAGTAGATCTATGTCAGCTCGGCAGATCCACAGCACGTCTTGCCCACAGCGAGAGAGGAAAAAGGCCACTTTAACCAGAAGCTGTAAAAGCAGTGCTCATCTTGCAATGTGTGGGCGAATTGTGCATCACAGGCAGAACACACAACAGCCACAGTAGGCTGTGTGCATGCTGATGTGCTACAGATTTAAGTCAGCCGTGGCAAAAGTGGCTTTATAATGACTTGAGGGCAGAGAGGTGACGGGCATGAGGGAGGAAAGAGCCCTGAATGAATGAATCTTCCTTCACCATAAATCAAACAATATGTGAGATGTCACAGCAGCACACAGTCACGCAGTACAGAAATCATATATTAGTGTATTCTTAATGTTTACCATGATTAGCAGGGCTGACTTTGCTTCATTAGTCAGGTGTTAAGTTGCTGGTTTACATGTGATTGACCATAGAGATGAACAGCTATAATACTGATAATTGTGATCATACATATCAAATTGTAAACATAACTAAAAATAATAATTCTGAAAATTTTAGAGGCAAAAAAGTAATTTGAATTCAGTCTACACAAAAAAGTAAATCTAAATGTATAGTGATTTTTTATACCTGAATGTCTATGTCACTCTTTAGCATTAAGAAAGTTGGATTTCATTGAGCTGGTGGTGTACATAAAGGAAGGGTCACTATTCAAGATGGTGAATGTAAATGAAGGAGTTCAGTTTTTTTGTGTGTGTAATAAATTGCAAAATCATGATGACATCCCTACACTTGGCACTGGTTTAAAAATATCTGCAATATATTTTTGTGTATGTGATTAATTACTGTGTAATGTGAGAGGTATTTAGGCAGCCAGACTAAGACTTTCTGTCATTGCAGGATCATTTCTTTGATAGACACTATAAATCCTATTATAGGTCCCTGAGTGCGACGCCACCACTGAACCTAACCTTTTCTCTAAGCAGAACAACAGCAGTGACAAAAATCTGTCAGCAGCTGAACTTCCTGTGAAGGTTTGGTTCATAACATGAATCCTCTTCAGCTTCTATAAATGCATGGTAAAGGGCACCCTGACAAGACACATTACTATCTCTTTTGGCAGCCTTGTGCAATTACCCCAAAGAGCATCACATCTTGCTATTGGCCACTAACTCAGCAATACAAGATGTTTTCTATACAATCTCTGTGAGCACACAATGAAATTAGTACAAATCATATCAGAAACTGCACCAAAACCAGAGCCAATGAACAGTTGTACTATTGACCTGCAGAACTGACAATGACTATGTTGTAATCAGGAGTTCATAACTCGCATTTCTCACTGAGGGTGGAGATTCTCTCCCAGAATGATGTGTTGCTACTTTGGTAAAACAGGAAATGTTTACAAATTGATATCATGACAGAACAGTTGCATTCCTCACCCCCTCATTGCTCATTATATACAGACAGAAAACACAACTGAAAGGTTAAATCTTGTAATAGCTAAAATAAAGTTATAGACAAACAATTTCGGATGAGCTTAATGCTTGGAGTCATTTATAAAAAGCTGTCTCACTTGAGGGGTTCGTCGAATCGGATGGTGGCTGCACAGTGGAAGACAATATTGACGCAGGCAGAGAGTTTCTCTACATCCTCGGGGCTGATGGCCAGACCGGGTTGCGTCAGCTCACTGCTGATGGCGATGATCTTCCGGTGGAAGTCAGGGTTGTCTTCTCGCACTCGGTCAAAAAGCTGGTTGTCACACACAAGTAGATAGAAGAAAATATTAGTGAAGTCTAAGCTTCTTGCAAAGATATACTTCAAACTCAAACTTTGAGAGAAAGAAATCATAGTCATTTAACTTTATGCTGTTTATAACCCCCAGAATTTCACATAAGAGCCAGAGTAAATCTGAAACCAGCCAAGAGGATGCATGCCAAACGTGACACTGATACAGGTTTTTATGGTTGGACATTTGTTACCATACCCCAGGACACCTCAACACTCTGATCAAGCATTACCTGATAGATTATACAATAGAGTTTGATAGTAATCGTCTCAATAGTGTGATTATGTATTATGGTGTCAGAGAGAGTAAGAAGAGACTATGACCTTCTCAATTATCAGACACGTTCTCAAATAGATTTCAGCAGAAAAACTAAAAGGCCAAGAGATGGACAAGGAGTGGCACATGGGATCACTTCAAGTTCTGGTAAATGTTATGCCTTAGTGGTTTGCCTTTTCTGTTTGACGTACAGCTGAGTAAAATAAATGTGTTTAAAAGAGGGACAAACCCTTTGATAACAAGTCAGATTAATCTCTTATCCTACAGCCTTCGAGTGGCCCTGAGACAAAGCAGGGCTTGTGCAAAACAACCGCACCTGTTACCACTTGTATTTGCTCTGCGTGGCTGCAGAAAGCATTCCAACATGGAGCGGCAGTAGGTGAACTCTTGGTCTCATTTAAACAAGTCATACAATAGTCTACTGCAAGTATTCACCAATTCACCAAGCAGCACTTAAATGCCCCCTATTGAGTCTGTGCATCACTGAGAAGACAGCCACTGCAAAATGTCAAATGTTATTACTGCTCACAACATTCAGAGATGAGTAACACTCTTACCAGGACTTAAGATGCTACTCAGTTGTTGGTTGAATGGAAAATTAAACAAGCGTATGAGTCATGATTGTAGAGGAATTACAGATCATCCCAGTTAACATTCCCTGAATCTAATGCTAATGCTGTTTATTGCAACACATACAGCTTCTTCTTCACATGATGTTTCACTGAGTGTCTAACGTCAAGTGAGGTTTAACTTCCTCTTTAGAGAGTCTCACAACAAAAACAAAACTTTGAACTTATCGGAGATCTTCTAGAATTAAAGTGTTTCACAGAAAAGATTATGAACCCTTATCATTAGAATTCTTGTAAGCTGTTAAGTTGTCAACTCCTGTCAGTAACCATACTTTATACAAATATGAAATGAACACATCACAGGCGCCTTGAAACACAAACTGCACATAAAGTGAGTGCCGTGGGGTCAGAGCGGTCACTGAGGCAGCAGAAAGTGGGTGAATACTTAAAGTCCTCTTTGTTGCAGAGAGGAGAAAGGGCATTGTGAGGCTGTGTTGTCTCTTTGTTCAAACCTCTATAGACGATCAGAGGTCCTGTGCCAGTTTTCACCACGGCACCCATCTCCAACGCAGTAAACAGAACAATGGGACACTAGTATGCATTTCTTCAGCACCGCGCAGGAAATGTTCAACTATCCTATATTATTATTTTTCACTATCGATACCTGCTTAATTTGTACTTTTGATAACAGCTTCAGTATTGATTAGCATTAGCTACCAACCCCAAAGTAAAGCCTTTCCCCTGAAGCAGAAGGTGCTCATGCCACACCTTCTCAAAACCTCATATCACCCAGAAAAGAAATGCAAGGTGGAAATATGTGTACGGGGAGGGGGCAGCCTGTTGTGATAAGTGATGAGTGTACTTAGCTGCATTATGGCATTTGCTTTGTGAAACACTTGGAAGAAGTTGATTAAACTTAAGTCTCATTTGTCCAAATAACACTAAACAGTATTGTGATTTCTTGCAGTCCATTATAAGTAATAACAATTTGCATGCACTAAATAACAGATAACAGATTGTGGCTTTATATTGTTGGTTTGTACATGTGGTTAACAGCTGCTCTTTGTTGCTGAGTGGTGCTTAAAGCGGAGGACTTGGACTTTCACAGAAACCCAACACTAGCGGCACTTTCCTTTCGGCGAAGCAACCTGAGATGCCATTTAGACTAGAGCACCTCTCTTCACTCACTAACTACTTTTGAGACCAGTTTTTCTCTTTACGGGGAGGTACAGAGAGAAAGCTAGCACACATAAATAAGGCCTTAGTTCAAGGTTAGAGTAGCACAACGACAACACTGTGACTGCATGATAAAGTGAGACTGTGCAAATTCCTTTAGGGTTTAGGTCTAATAGAGCTGTGGGTGCAGGGGCCTAAATAAGTCTTAGCAAACACCCTTGACATTGGACAGTTAGTTGTAGGTCTAACCCAATGTCAGACAAAAACAAGAGCCGCTCTCATAGTTATTCATCAAGAGAGATGTATATGGGTTGATTTCACATCGCAACATTCTTAAGAACCAGTTTAAAATTGAGCTGAAGTACAGGTCAGAATTCATGGTCAAAATGCTTGACCTCGTCTATGTTTTTTTCTGTCGGCACGAATATACCAACTTTTATTTTTCTTCAGTATACTACTGGATATCAAGACACGATTGTTCAGTTGAAAGAAGACATGATTAACAATATGGCAAACTTATGGACCAAATCTCAAACAAAACATTATTAGATTCAATATATAGGGGTTATCTGGTTCTTTCAAAAACATTGAATTGTCCAGTGAGGTAGTACATTGTCCCATATTATGTAGAACATGAACAGCATGTACATAACAGTACATTAACAGTACATTGGGGGTTGATAACAGATCCATCAAAGTATGCCACTCAAAAGCAATTAAGAGCGAGACAATCAGGGGTGACCTCCATTTCCTGACATGCTTCAGCTAAATTAGTCAAATAATAGGTTGTGAGCAGACTAATAAGGGGAAGGCACAGGGGATTGGAACGCATCTTATTGAGAACAATATCACCATCAGCTATACTGGGTTTTCTCTGAGGCTTAAACAAAAATCCAGAATCAAAGAGGCTAACTTACGCGAATGGATATGAAGGGATTTCTGTCGACCACTGTAATGTAATGAAAGATCAATCAACCTTTACAAATGACATTACTCTGTCAGGAGTCGGGACTAAGTGGAGCGAGTGAGTGCCAGTAAACTTAATACAATGATTTCCTTACACTGCAATTTTAAATATTTATATGATTTATATGAAATGTCAAGGTTTTTATATTGCGTGTTTCAATTTAAATGAGTTGTAGCCATAACTGTGCTATCTTAAATACAACAGCAGCCAACTACCAAACAAGTCCGGATGCCAAAGCCTTATGTCAACCTGACAATAGATTAGAAACAAGAAATAACTGGATGTAACATCATAAGACAAAATTAATCGATTACCTGTGTTTTAATAATGTTGTATATAAAACAGAAGCACAGTTATATAAAAAAAACACAGATATTCAGTGGTTTGCCCTGAGGCTCTACAATTAAATAATAAAACCTGGAAACAAGTTATTTGGTTGTGTTAACAAGCTTTTGATTTTTCTCTTTGAAGCACTGACTCACCCAAAGTAAACATTACATATTTTATTAAGTTGTTGCAAGTTATACGGCACCGCTGAGGAGGCTGTGTAGTTCTCTGGATACTGGCTGTGCTGTGCCAGTATCCGGAGAAATGATCTTGCACTTACAGTTGACACTTGAGACAAACTTAATCTTATCAGTGGAATTGCACAGCTTCCTATTGAGACGGGGTTAAATCAATAACTCCTGAATATTTATTGCTTTTGAGATCACCTAGTGAAAAATTCACGAAGAAATCAATTCCACAGTGTTAAATGGTAAAACTGCAGCTATCAGTACCAATCAGAGTTCTAATTTTGGCACAGAGTAATTCTGATGTCAGTTGGCTCAACTCAGTGGTAAAAGAAACTATCACTTTGGCTCCTACTTTTTATAATGTATCGTTCAGAGACAGTTTCAAGAGCAGGCTTTCATGGAGGCTATGAAAATTTAAGATGTGTAAAAAAAAAATCAAGGGCACAGATCCAATTTTCCAAATTATCATTCAACAGTGAAATTAATTATTGAAGAGTAAAATGAGTTAAAATGTTAACCTCTTAATTGTTATAATCATTGACTTTGCCCATACTTTCATTAATTTGGCATAGATTTTTCAAAATGATCGATTCTTAACAACCTCAAATTCATTAGCCAACCCCTCATTTGTGGCTTGCTAGTTATATATTTTTATTTTTAAAGCAACACAAATTTTGACTTTAACTTGAAAAACATCCTAGAAATAAAATGTTAACTTTTTTTTTTTTTAATCTAAGGCCAAATTCTCCCACGTCATTCCTTTCCTCTCCCACTACTGCCTGAGGATGCAGCATAAGCTTGTAACTGGGGTCCACAGCAGTTAGGTGGGCGGATCAGCATGCCTCAGTCCAGGAAAGAGGCCCTGGCTACGCACTGGCTGACTTGTATTGAATGCCTGACATGCTATTGTGAGCCTGGCTGCGGGCATCCAAATATTTCCACTGAATCAAACAGCGAGCAGCTAAATGTCAGTGCGCTGGTGAGATGCACAATCCGATCGGATTGTCCTTTTTCAGCTTGAGGCGGCCTGTTTCAAGCCTTATAGAAATAAAAAAAACAACACCATGGGACAAATCAGAGGTTGTTACCTAGCAACAGGTGGTAAGAAAGACACTGTCCCAGTCTGAAGGAGGCAGAGAGGCTGCTCCAAAGACAAAACCACTTGTCTTCTTCATGAATTATCCCGAGCGGAGGACCCACATGAATACCAATTGGTACTTGAGGCTTGTTCATGTAAATTTAATGACATCACTTGTGAAACCAGACAACCGCGAGTGACTGTGATCTTGGCAGAGCATCAGACACAGCCCAGCGAATGGACATACTGTTAGGGAGATGCCAAGTCCATGGAAAACTACTGGTCAAGGCATATTTCCAATGCTACTCAGCAGTGAATTATAGACTTGCTTTGAAACTAGGTCACATCAAAAGACTCTTGGCAAGAAGAAGAAATAGATTTCCCATAGTAAACTGACATGTTATTATATAAAGTCAAAAGTGAAGGCTGATATCCACCTCGTCAAAACAAAAGAGAAAACACAAGTGCAAGGTCAAATTTGAGTAAATCTGTTGCTTTATCAAATCACATGCCAGACTATATTCATTCTTTGTGCTGGTCACAGATAAACAGGAAGGGTAACGGCAAGAAGTAAGACTGTGTGATATGATTTCTTTACTCATATTGATCGATCGTTCAGAGTTTTTGATCTAATTTCATTTTGGCCTATCCTAGACATAAACAATGTAAACTTTACCTCATTAACATGTAACATAAAAATACTCCCAATTCTGAACTCCAAATCACATGTTTTTTTTACTGATAGAGGAATGGCTATAGACCTCTCCATAAAAAAGACCCAAGTTGATCACTGATGATTAGAAATGACTGAATCTTGATCTCAATTACATCTGATTAATTCACATAGCCCTAGCAAGAAAGAAAAAAACAAATGAACTATTTCATAACAGAATCTCAGAAGAGTACTGTTATTAATTAATTCAAGGCAAAGATTCAAAATAGGTGTGATTAAAAATGGGGGTAACAGAACTATTATGTTTGTTGCAGAGGTAGAGTGTGCACTGACAGTTTGAGGCCAGCACACCCCCGACTGCACACAGGCTCACAGCAGCTGTTTCCCTGCACATCAATATGCAGACACGGCCCGTCTTTAGCTCCTCATTAACAAACTGTAGTTCAGAGGATTTTGTTGAGTCATGCCTCGCCACACAGACAGTTAAAGCTGATGCGACACTTTTAAATCCACAGCCTAAACGTTTTCTCGGCGGCCCATAAAGTGCTGTCCTTTCCTCTTTCATACGCACACCAAATACGAAGAGATGGTCCGCTTTACAAACAAGATAACTCACTGTCACAAACACAATAGCATTATATATAAGACTGTAGTTGTAATGCCTTCCCTGTGCGTAAGAATAACGGGCAAAAACAACAATGTAATCAGAGAGAACTAGTAAACAGCTGCATGTGAATAGCAAAAGAAAAATATAAAATCTGTCAACTGGACAAAACGTTGTAGGAGTGAAGACGTTTCGCTGCTCATCCAAGCCGCTTCTTCAGTTCTGGTCAGATTACTGGTGGACACTGCCTTATGTGAAAGGAGGAGCTAGCTACAGTTGACAGATTTTATATTTTTCTTTTGCTATGGATCAGACCTGGACGACTGAGGGATTACACAGATAGCCGCATGTGAAAAGGCAGAGAACAGTCCGATCACTACAAAAAACTGCAGATGAGTCACTTAATGCTTTCTCCTTTCTGCTGTGGTCTATAAACCCTTATATTCCTAATAAAATCATTACACTGGGTCAACTAACATCTTCAATCAATTACTCATTTAAAGAACTTAAGAAAATTACCTCCCTGAAAGCTTCTATTTTATGAGTTTTGGAACGAACTTGTGGACTCATGAAGATTTTGTAACTATAGCAACTACTAGTAAAAATCTCTTTATCACTCTATAAACTTTGCTGTGCACCATGTGTTTTGAGCAGACCATGTGTTATTAGATGAGAGAAACCATCAAAGAGATAGCATTCTAATCTTTTAACAGATGTAGTTTGAATATATTTGTCATCTGCAGAAGACTCACCTTGCATTTCATCATGTCGGTGACGCGCTGCTGCATGGACTGTCCCGCTTTAGGCCTAACCAGGATGTACAGGGCTTTGACTTCAGGACACGACCTCAGCAGCTTCTCCACCAAGACTTTACCCATAAAACCGGTTGCTCCTGTGATCAAAACGTTCTTTCCGGCATAATACTCTGGTACGGAGGACATGATTCTGTCCGGTGTGATGTCTGTGAGTCTGTTTAGTCCATCTCTGCTCTGGTCCCCTAAACCATCCATCTCCTGGCTGTCCAGTTCCTACAAAAAGAAGGGAACAGTTCATTAGAAAAATGCAGTTCATAACTTTAGACTAATCAAGACAAATTGTCATGGTTTGCGCATTGTCTTCAGAGCAGATAATGTCTTAAAGTTTTCCTTCTGCAGTAGAATTAAACAGTATTTCATGACGTTTACATATCACTAGTGCATGTAAAAATAATCATAACTTTAGTCTGCATGCTACATGAATGCTTAAAACACCCAAGTTCTGTATGTATCTTACTTGTGAGTACAACACACATTTAAGTATTCTCCTTTCTCCATTTTATCTGTAATCTAAATTCACCCCATTAACGACTATAATGCTTCAGAACTTGTATCTCATTTCCAAATAATTTCATTATCAGCACATCAGTGGTCACTCACACCCACAGTTGAAACACTCCCATAAAACATTCTGTTATTATGCCTTTTGAATTCTCCAGCAATCTTACTTGCAAAGCATTAACTATGTTTTCCAAAATGCTTTGCCATCTCATATTTTTCAACTCACACCTTGTTGAAAACACAAGTTATTGACCTGAATGAAGCTCCTGCATTCACAAATGAGATGACCTGACTTGACCTCCAGACAACACACAGTTATTGCCATGTTTCATAAAAAAACACTATCACTAACCACCACTGCTAACCACCATTAACCACTGCCTGCACATTAGTGGAATCGGGCCGTACAAATCTCACATCTAAAATATGTCTGAACATTTACAGAGAGAAAGACGTAATCCAAATCTCTACAGTTGATCCTGTGGTGGTCTAAATATAGCACTTCCTATGTTGCCTTGAAGCTATGACAAGTAGGTTAGATGAGATTTTCTGCAGAATGACAGAAATGTGCCAATTTATATGTAACACAGGGCGACGGGCACAATAATGTTTACTGCTTTACGTAAGAGAAGAGAATGTCATGTTTGAGAATTGTATATGGGCAAATTTATTTGAAGAATGAAGAAACTAGGGATTTCAAATATTTACAAAAAAAAGAGGAAGAGGAACAATGAATACTACAGGAGGAAATCACACTGTACAGGATGTTCCTTAGTCTCACAAAGTTTACACTTACCAAGTTGTAATAACAAGAATTTAATGCAATTCTTAACATATAAGCATTAACATACTCTGTCAATGTTGCATACAGGGAAACAGCAGTATCTCTTTTCCTCAGACATCCGGAGCAAGTTATGCGGCCCTCTATCTGAACAATGTGTGGGCTACATGCTGCCAATGTTGCTGTTCATTTGTGTAACCAAGACAACGTTGCTGCTACAACACTGGGCTATGACAGCTCCCCTCTCTGGTTGGCATCGCACCTCCCTCCCTCTCCCCCCACCCGACCAGCCACTGTCAGTTTAACCCGAGCCAACTGTTCAAACACTGACAAGACGCCTACTTGTAAAATTCTGCTGTCGGCGTCTTAAGACATGTTTCTGCCAAAATTGTCTCTCTAAGATTTGTACATAGGATAAAGCTTTCACAAATGAAATTTAAAGCGAAAAGTATCGATATCGCAGTATTGAATGACTCAATAATCAATATCGCAACAAACTAAATAACACCAAGGTTCATCTGACAGAAATTTACATTTTTTTTTGTAATGAAAACGTGTTTTTAAAGTGTTTCATATTTTAGTTGCATTATTGTGTCGAAATTATATTAAAATATCAAAATCATGTCACTATGGCAGTAATTAACAGTCTAATCACATATCACAATGTTTTCCAATATATTGCAGCTCTATTGAAATGACTTGAATCTTTTGCAGGGACACTAGATCAGTCAGATATGTTGAGTGTGAGCACAGACGGTTAAAGGTCACAGTCAAGGTCCTGTGTGTGCATGCTTAGTACATTCCCTCTTTGTGCATCATGGTGCAGCTCTGATCCCGATGGACATAGCGTGAGGGCATCAGGGTCACTTCACTCCGGATTAACACCAGACAATGGCAATGCTCCTGCAGCCTGAAGAGTATTGTGAAAGGGGTGGAGTGGTGCTAGTACTGTACTCACATACACATGCCCCAGCATTCCTCCAGGGCCAGACACAGACCGCAGCCTGCCTGACAAAACCCAGCCTCCTCCCACTCGGGGCAACTACAGCACACACAACCACAGCTCAGATGTCCAAACAAAATGGCCATGAGCGGACACGATGTTGGCATGATACTAGAATTTCAAACTTAATTTCGATATTAAGAAAAGGACTTCATACTCAATAGCCATTTCAATTTCAATACCACAATGATAGTAAAAGCACAGACAATATAATGTAATTTTCAACACAGGATAATAGCAGTTTTTGTTATTAGAACATGTTGTCTAATACTAGTTCTGATGACAGTCAAGATGGTTCTAAAATTGTTAAGGAAAGGTCCAATTTTGTCCTGTTCATGTAGTATCTATAAGTATCTGGAAACCAATACTTTTTTCGACAACCCTAGTAGACACAACTACAAGGGCTCAAGTTCAAAATAAATCAGTTACACACCTGTTCTTGGCCTGCTTTGCTTTATGCTGAGAGGAAATGCTAAAGGAAATGCTTTGTAAAGCGTAATCACATTATTGTAGTGTAATTAGAATCTGAAGAGCATTTTCCTTTTGTGGCTTAAATAGAAAGCAGAAGAGGGCGTGACGGTCCAGCTTTAACCTTCTTTTGTCACTGATGAATAAGGTAACATGCTTTTGAGAATGCCAAGGACGAGTAGGAGAACTTAAGGGCTGCTATGATGTCATCTTTACGAGGCCCACTCAAGGTCTTCACCGTTAGGGATGCCAAGAATGTTACGTTAATCAATAATTGTGATTATTAAGGTCATAATACAATCGTAGGAACTAAAAATCACAATTGCAACAATATATACTCCAAAAAGTATAATTAATGTAAAGTGATTTGTATCTGGCTGTTTATGTCATCTCAAGATTTCATGAACCAGGTCATTATAGATAACAAAAATTAAAGAAAATTAAGGAATTCACTGTTGTTTGGTCATGGTGTTGATAATCGTGAATAATTGTTCAATCTTTGTGGGTTTTTTTTTATTTTTTATACAATAATCGTAACACAAAAAAGTAATATCGTGACATCCCTACACCTGGGTCACTTCTTCTTAAGTAAACTTCGGAGATGTAAGTGGAATTGAAATGTACAGGTCCCTGCTAAGTATGTGTTTCTGTTTGTGTGGACCCCTCATCGCTGTGGGCGCTCCATTAGTGGGTCAGCAGAGTGCTGCTGTGGACAAAAGCAAAACCAAATGCACACAAACAGAGTGACTGAGAAGGGAAGAAGAGAGGCTGTGGGAAATGTACAGAAAACCACAGCAAACATTAGGGCAGCAATTAGTCAAGTTCACTGGCAGCACAATACAATCACTGCCTCATCAAAACTGGGACTAAACTGGGATTAAATCCGGAACTAAACCTTAGCCAAGACCACGACTAAACCAGGACTAGAACAGGGCCAACCCTAAATATGGGCTCAAATTGGAATAAAACTAGAGTGGACACACCCTAAGAAGTAGTTATGTGGGATAGCTCTGTAGGCAGCTTACATGAGTCATGAGCTCAAACAAATGACTGTTAAAAGAAACTGGTGAAAATACAAGAAAACTTTACACTAGCCTCAACCCACGTGGACAAAAATGACTCATGCAGGCACTACCTGTCTGGACATGTTTATGCATTAAGAAAGCATCTCCACATCTATAAACTAGTGGGTTTTGAGGTTGTGGCTTGTTGCAGCTCTGAAGATCTCATTCTCAAAAGCTTAAGAGCCCATAAGTCACTATAATTAAATGATTAAAAGTACTAGGGTTGCATGACTTTACAAAAAAAAAAAAAGTTTGAAAAGTATTTCAATTGTGATTAGATTAGCAATGTATATATAAAAAATGTAAAGGCTGGTCAGAAAAAAACTTTCAGTCAGAACTGATAAACTAATACTATCCAATGAATTTCAAAAAATGTTTGCATAGGTTTAAAAATTAAAGGGTTAGGGTAAGGTTTTCAGGATATTTTGCTGTTTATAGATGAAATTCTATTACCCAAATAATAGCCTTTGCAATTTGATAATTGTACCTACTGAAATTGTGGCTGTCAATTTGAATGCAATATATAGTGCAGCCCTAAAAAGTGCAATAGTTGAATTTGCAGTGCATGCCTTAATAATGTGATTATAAACCTCTTTGTATTTTATGTTTTACAGTAAGTTAGATTATGACATAAATGACAGCGTGCTTTATCTTTTCCGTAACGCTGCAGCAAAGAACAGAACAGAACTTGTTTTGGCAAAGGAAGCTTAGAGTCAATCAAGTCAGAATTAATGGTATTATCTGTGGGCTGCAGGCCTAAAGCAGCATCTGTTAGATTTGATTACTTTTGTAACAAAGTTTGTGAGCCCATACAGAAAGGTCAGAGCAGACTATCTGATGTCTGCGTAGTATTCACTATTCACATCACTGTTGTCTACATAGAGTCTGTGAGAGACAGATTCTGTAATTACAGCAGCTGCCCTGAGTGTCAGACTCTCATAGCAGTGTCAGCTTGCACCAGGATCAGACAGAGAAGCGAGTTCAGGGGTCATGAACCTGTAGCCTTTCAGTTTCAACCCTATATCCCACAACTACAGTAGGTTGCATTCTAGACTTTTATTAACTCTCAGATGAAGGGGCAATCGAATACTTTTCCCTACTGTTAACACTGTACTTTACAATGAAATATTCAAAAGGTTAATGCACAAATGTTGAGCCTGATCATTTCTATTCATGATTAGACTCAAAAACTACAACAAAAAATACAACAAAAATCTGCATTTTAACATGTTGCAAGCAAGCTGCCCCATCTGTATTAAATAATATTAGCCTACAGAATGTTGTGATGCCATATGAAACCCAGCATTAGTCCAGTGTAAATGACCATGAGGTGCAGTCCTGACTATGGAAGTTGTGGCAATGATTTGGTTATCGCAGATACTGAATACACAGCTGCTCTGCCATTGAGACTCATTTGACTAATGTGGAAACGGCTGTGGATCACTTCCCTATTAACGAATGATAGTTCAATTCTAGACTTGTCCATTATCTTGTATATTTGCAAGAATGTACACATTATTTTGTTATTGTTATCCCTAAATACCAATTAAATGCTAAATGTACACAGCCCTTGGTCCCAGGGGAATCATGATCATGCATTATGTGATTAGTCTTGTTAGGTGCTGCTACGTATAACCACATTACTAAAGTGCACCTTCAGTAGCAGGATATTGCCTGACAGCATTTTGTTTAATGACTTGGCCCGTCCACAGAACAGCTAACAGCTTGTTTGTATGGAAACCAATATGTGTGACCAAGTGATTTGATCAGGGATCCGCTGCAAAGATACATTACAGTCAGCACACAACAATAAGAGTAATGTGCTTGTAGCTATCAGTCAATGGCTAACTTGTCTTAGTGCCAAAGGGGTCTATAATTGATGAGAATGGGTGCTGGTGTCATTGGCTGGTGAGCTGCTATATGCCATATTTACCCACAACCACATGTACATAGCTGTCTACACTGTCAAATTACTGTCAGATACTACATTACAGCAAAAATACACACATTACAGTCTTTATATATTGACTCCAATACTGTCTCATCATGACTCTGGCAACATTTCTGGAGCAGCTTTTAAAACATGAGAACTGTGGTGATAGCCAATTTTAGCAAACTGAGATCTGAATCTGGGCCAGCAGGATGGAGACTTGTGTGTGTGTGTGTGTGTGTGTGTGTGTGTTTGC
Source organism: Periophthalmodon schlosseri (assembly GCA_000787095.1). NCBI lineage: Eukaryota > Metazoa > Chordata > Actinopteri > Gobiiformes > Gobiidae > Periophthalmodon > Periophthalmodon schlosseri. The sequence goes on from KN473425.1 coordinate 61,392, forward strand.
ATGTGTGTATGTGTGTGACGGAAGAGGAAGCACACAATGACAGCTCACAAGAAAAGACTTCATTCTTAAATTTAAGACTGTAGCATTAAGGTGCAAATGAATGTTAGACTACACATTAAAACCTTAAACAACTAACTAACTTGAACCATAATTAATACTTGCACTGAAAGTCTATTTTTTAGTTTCATAATTTTTAATGTGTGCCCTTATTTTTATTTTAACATAGCTTATATTTACTATTATTGCTCATTGTTTTATGTTTCACCATACCCCCGAAGCCAGTTTCTAGTTTGTGAATTTTGACAATGGCAATAAAACTTATCCTGATTCTAATTATATTCAAGATTTTGCTAAACATTTTGTCGATTTTCCTTATTTTGACAGTTTAATTTACACAATAATTATTTTTTGATAAACACCTTTATTTTGATAAATAAATACTAAAACAGAAAATTTGTTCCTTGTATGTACATTTTTTTCTGCATTTTCAATGGAATTTGGTGTATTGATGACACGCAAAGAGGGTTTCCTTTTTAGAACTTAGATCTGTACTTACCCAAATTTTCTTCGCAAACAAAGCAATAATTATTAAAAATGAAAACCTGTTCTATGTACATTAAGTGGTAACCAAAATAGAAATAAGTGTGTTGCAAAAAGGCAAGATAGGTCAATTATTGAGGGCAAAAAGCATTTTCAACAAAAAGGAATAAATTGATATCGCTAAATCTATAAACCAACACATGAATGACTTAAAAAACAAGGCAAGTTACAGGCTTGGGTTTCAGTGTGGCAGTACAGGGAGTTACTTCTTTAGTTCCTCTAAATGAGCCTGATGGCACACACTGTCTACTTCAGAGATCCCTTATAATAGATTCACTTTCTCATGTTTCTGATCAACAAATGACACAGAAGCAAAAGCAAGAGTAGTTATTTAACTAACACAAAAAGAAGAAGATAAAGCAGACGACTATGTAAAACTTTGGCTGTAATCCAGAGTTCATGTATATAGGGGCCTGGGCGGTCTGCCAAAAAGCCCCAGACAAAAATCACAAGATGGATCCAAAAACAGCCCAAACAGAGTTCCACACACATATACATCTGTAGCAGTGATAGAAGGGGTAGTTTTAATAAGAAAAGAATAACGGACCTCCAACCTGTTAGTTTCATTTAGGAAACTGTGTCTATACTTTCAGTTTTCTCTACTAGTAAAACAATTATACCTGACATTTTGACTTAGACATTAGACTAACACAAACTTTATTAATCCACAAGGGAAGTTACTTAGTTGTCCTGGAAAAATGATTCTTGCAACAGTTTAAACTGGGTAGACAGGGCCTTTACTCAGCACTGTCAAGTGAACTGAAGTCACCACTCGCCAGCACAAGGTCACATGGCTGCGGTGCAGTGATGGCAGTGTGGGGAGGGAATGTTATTTTGTGTCACTCTTTTTATAAGGTACACTGCTAAAATCCCTTAGACAGCATCAGCTGTAGATTAACTGTGGTGATTGGCTGAAAGCTGTGCCTTGTTGGATCATCCACTTCATGAATCAATATGAAGCCAGTGACAAAGAGCCCGGTAAATCCTGTGCACTGCCCTTCAGTGACATTCATTCATCACCAGCATCTGGGTTCAGCATCGAACAGCTCACATCACTACGTCACCATATTAACCACAGCACCCAAAGGTGACAGAGTGGGTGATGCAAGGGCACCTGCCTCATTTACATTTGATCACTTTAATTACACAAAATTATCCTTGTGATTACCAATGTAGCTGTAAAAGGACTTCATTAAACACATGTTCCAAGAAATTGTTACCAAATAAATGAAACTGTCACCAAATAAATGAAATATGAAGTATACAATTAAATATAAAATATAAAATCATATTTGTGTTGTGAGCCTGACATTGTCATTAATATCATGTCATGGGATTCTAAATCATGAACAATTAAACTAAGTTTTATTGATTGATTTGCCAATATGCGAATCTCAAAGCCACATAACAGATGGACATGTAAATGAATAACAAATATAAACAGAAACACCGTTTGCAAAATGTATACAATGGATCAGTCAGATAAGTGTCATCTATGTGCCACTCCTTTAGGTTTCAGGTCTGACAAGCAGAGCAATAAAACAATCCAGAGGAACCAGTCTCCTCTTCATCTAAAAGTATTTGGGTTGCTTTGCATTTGTTGTCCAGGCAGGCCATATACAAGACAATGGCAGACTGAAACTGTACACAAGAGAAAGGTCAACAAAGTGGCTGAGGATTCAAAGGGTGGATAGTCTGTTTCAAGATTGGTTACGTGTAGGTACCTTAGGCTGCAGGCCAGAGGGAAATGAAATTATGTTTGACTATAAGGCTGCAAGATTAATCACAGTTGCATCAAAATCACAATTTGAATGGATGGATGTAATTAGTAAATCCAAAGACTGCAGTCCTCTTTTTTGAATAGAGTATTACTATTATTAAAACTTAAATCACAAATCTAACAGCAATTACAATGCTTGTCTGAAAAATTAGACAGGCCTATTTTTACCAAATTCAGTTCAGCCCTGTTTAGATCTGTTCAAAGCGTGGTAAATAGCTGGCAATAAAACTGTATGGGCACTGGACAGTCCACCATGAAGAGAGAACACCCTCTTCTTCTGAGTTATGTAACTCTGACTAGACCAATGAGCTTCTCAAGTGTAAGATTTGATGTGGGTCCGTGCAGTGGCTAAGTCTCAAATGAACACAGTTCTCCCATGTTCGAAAATATTCACTTAACGTGGGTCCCATGCTCATAAATGTGCTCACTTAACGTGGGTCTATCACAGGAAAACAAACAGACGACATGGGCTGTGACACCCTGTCACACACCCCATCCAGAGGCCTTACAGTAGGTCTTATAGGTACCTAGGCTGTGTGAGGAACAACGAATTGTTGCATATAGTAATGAAGAAATCAGTGCCAATGAGAGCAAAATTGCGAAGCAGGCCTGATCGATAAAACAACACACATCCCGTAGAAACCACGATTTCAAAATACCAGCTCTATTCATTAATAATCATTATGCCGCGAAATGAGCTTATGATCAATTTCAGAGGTAGAAGGATACAAGAAGAACTGGTTCTCTTGGTTCAAAACATTGGTATAATAGCCCTATACAATGAAAATTGTACTCGAATCAAATACTGAAACTTCCGGTTAGCATTATGAACGGTGACTTTACTTGACGCATTCGCGTGAGCACGCTGGCGACTGCGGCTCGGACTCGCCGCTTTCACATCACATCAACGGCTCTGGCTTGGTGATAACAGCCCATAGTCGTGTTAGCACATACGTACTCATGTGAAATATTCATTCCTGACGTACAAAAACTTCTGCTTTATCTCATAAAGCTGTTCGATCACACTTTCGGCGTTTGGTTCAGACGTGTTGCTGCTACTGTTTTCTCGGTTACGATTATAGAAACAACATACCACTGAATAACGAAAGACTGGGGCCCCGTTGACCCGAAACAGCCACCAAATGAGAAATCTAACGGTTTCATTGTAAAGGCACAAAGCTGTGTCTTACCGATGCCATGGGTCTGTGCGGGCGGCTCCCTCCTCTCGCTACTCTCCAAGAGGCTGCTGTGCTGTGGTGCGCTGGAGTCTAGCTCCTCTCTGCCTCCTCCCACCGGCCGCCTCTGATCTGCTGCTGCCGGAGACTCCCGTTAAAACAGCCCGGTCCTGCCCGCACACACGAGCAGAGGCAGTCCTGACTAATAGTTGGGACTCGTGAGAAAGTGAGACGTGTCACTGAGGAACGAGTGGGATCCTCCCTTTCGAGCTCGTAAAAAACGGTAAATGGTAACGTATTTATGGGTCACGTGAAGATGAAGCGGTCTGTGAACGTCAAACAGATAGTTTATTTAAAACGCCTCTCTGAACATTTGGATAAGGTCCACTGTATGGATCTATTGGCCCACTGTCAATCACAACTGTCCGATGACAGGGATAGAGCCTTGACCTAGGCCTATGAAGCATGTAGGCTTAGACTTAATTCAGACAAGTAGGTCTATATAGCCTAGGATACTGAAGTAGGCACTCCAATAATATAGTCTACTCTTTATAATGAGGCCTACTCTTTATAATGTGTTGTAATGTGTTGCTGCTTACATCATATAGCAAACAGACCTATCATTGTAATTGTGTGATATCCAGTGGTTTAAATTGTAATAATTAGGACAATTTATTCGTGACAATGTTTAACCAAAGGGCACAGATTTGTTGTGTCCACTATAATAACAAAAGGTCTGTCATGTGATCAAATGAGTCAGGTGTGCATGCAGCAGGACTAGGGTGGTTCAGAGGAGAATCACTGTGTTGGATACATACATGTCTGTGGAAACACAGTGCACGTTAACACTGGGTCTACAAGTGTTTACACTAATTTGGACAAATCTTGTCAGAGCTGCACGGAAGTGCATAGCCAATAAGTGAACACTGAACAAGTAACAGTCTTAATCAATGGCAGGGCGGGGCCTTTATAATGAGATTTCAGGAATGCAATGTAAACATATAAATGTGCATAAAAACATAAACACTATTTCAGTAGAGAAACATTTTAGATATTGTACAGGGTAAAGTTGATGTGGTGACTCCAGACTTTGTGATGAATAAAAAAAAATAAAATAATAATAATAATGACCAGAGAGCAATGCCTTTAAATGCCAGCTGATAAAGCACAGATTTGAAAACATAAAACCTTTATCAGTGCTGGCATGTTTATAGACACTCCTGGAGGAAGATAGGCTATAATTAAACAGACTGCATCTTCTCTGCACTGCGCTTTTACTGGCAATATGTTAAGTGGTGATGGTATGCCAGAAAAGGAATAGTGCATTGAAGAAGAACACAGTTGTCAACATGTCTCATTCAGTTAATTTTGTGTTTCTGCTGAAGGAGACCTGTTGAAATAAAGTGAACCAGCTAATTGGCCCTGGTAACAATGACACCAAACAGAACATCTTATTCAGTATTTAAAGGCAGCTGCAACATGGCCCTATGGCTCCTGGTTTATACACAATCACATCACAGCTGACACTGGGATTCTTTTAGCGTTCACATACTGACAATGACACATCAAGCCCTTTTGAATTGCAAGTGATCCTGAATTTTGATCCAGGATCTGGAAACCAAAAGAGAGGACATGATGTCATGATACTTTTTACATAATGTAAAGTGTTTATGTAATTGTGAATTAATCAACGTCACAATTGCTACGACAAAAACAATATTTGATTTGAGCACGTGTACTTAATATCTGAAAACACATATATAGTGGTAATGTTTTGGAAATATATAAAGGAGAAAAAATATGCTATCACTGCTCCCTAATGTCACTATATCTGGACAAGAGCAGTGTGTTCTGTAGTAGTTTTGATGCTGCTGTGATTGGTGCAGCTCCTGATTGATTTGAATCCTGTGGAGAACATGGGTCAAGCCGCTGCCTCCAGCTGGCAACCCCTGGAGGTCTCTGCAGGAGAGCTCATCTTTAATTATTTAACACTTGATGATTAAGCTATTGAAGACGTAGATATATTTCTGAATATATTAACATAACAAAAATAAAGCAATGTATGGCCATATGATAAAAATCAAACACACACGGATAAAAAGCAGCAGGTGAATTCCCTGTAATAACTTTATGTAAACTATTATGAAACCATGTTATGGCCAGACTTGGTCTCTACTGACCTCTAGAGGAGGCCATGATCAGATACACGCAAGCTGCAATCCAAACTTCCAGCCCTCATGTGGCCATCCTGGGTATTACTGTGGTGCCTGTATAAAACTGTAATTTAAATTTAGGGAACATGACCTGATATATATGAAACACATTGTATATGTTGTGTCAAGTTTTTATTTTTTACACTTTTCTTTCAGAATATTATACAGGTAAACAAGATTTCTGCAAAAGTTAATATATCCACATGTTGCTTTCATAAAAAATAGTTGCTCCACATATAGTCTTTGTGTCCATCAATAGTATAATAAGTCATATTTATAGAGATATTTGTTAGGTCTAGACATTGCTATAGGACAACACAGTGATGCTGAGCTGCTGGAGTGTCAACACACAATTCCAGATACTTTTTTTTTTGTGTATAAACTAACAAACCTTTTGGCTGTATGGCAGCTCAAATATGGATTGCAATGAGTTGTGCGAATGCTGAACAAATATAGACTTTTTTCCGTTTCACACAGAAGTAACAAACATACATTTCTATTAAGCTGATGATGGCAGGTGCTACCTTTTGTCTGAAATGTTGCATTTGGTTTAAGTCTAGTGAAATTTCTCTGCACGCTGCTCCTTTATGACAGAAGGCATGAACCATTGTGCCATGACGTGAACAAACCCAACTAATCCAATCCAAAACCTTGTGCTTCAAAGTCACTTGGTCAGTTCCTCAATTCCATCAATGCATTTTCATAATGAGATGTGAGAAAAATAATTCATTTGATGAAGTAAAGTAAATGTACTTGTTTTTTATATTCAATTGCCAATAGATTTTTCAGGTGTGAACTGTATACTATAGAATATAACCTTAATGCATGGAGATCCGTATAAATTCACACTGACGCAAAGGTTGGAAAATCAGATGTTTTTCCTAGGTTAATAGATTAAATTATAGTTAATTAGAGGTTTCAAATTATCCGTAATTATTTGGTCTTGTTTTTGGTGCAAAATCAGCTCTGAGCTTAAACATTGTTACATATATTTATTTAAATTCTTAATAAAAATGTTAGTGTCAGAACTCTGTAATAAAACTATAATGATTTGAAATGAGCCTCTTTCCACATAAAAACTCTGTTAATGCGATATATCTAATACTCAATTTAAAAAATACAGTATATTTTTTACCAACTGTGTAGTCAGTCTTATAGCAGCCGGTCTGAAATGTTGCAGAGTCTCAAAACTTGTCTAAGGCACTCTGCCCAACTTCATTACCACTGATTGCTTTGACACTTAAAAGCAGAAATGATGGATTGAGTCGACAGTCCCACTAAAATACACACGGTTCACACAAACAGTGCAGTCTGCAACCACAGTTTTTGAACCCAGCAAACTACGGCCTCAAAATCAGCTAAGTTTAATGTGTGAACCCCATTGTCAATTTGTTCATTTAAAGGTGATCTTATTTACAAATGATGCCACATATGCATTTATAATATCTATCTCTATTATGGTCTGATGTTCAAGAAAGGTTCAGGCCCACACAGTCAGTTAAGGCAAAGTTCTGTTGATCCTCCCACTTCAAATCCTTCTTTTATAAAATAGACTCCACTATGTAGATAAAAAACTCCAGGAGTGACTGACAGTTCTGCCACTCCAGTTAAAAAGTTGCTTATAGTTTGCATCTTGCCAACAACTGCACACATTCTTCTCATCCCATTTGTGAAAACATCAATGGTTTTCCAGTTTTAAGGTGGTAGGTGTAAAATCTCTAAAATAATTTAAAGGTGTCATAAATAAAAGGTTCTTTGAAAACATGTCCCCCTCAGTTTGACTTTGAGTAGCCAACAAAAAGTAAGTTTAGATTAGGTAGTTTGATCTGTAGTTCAAAAGATGCTCTGGTCCACATAGTGCTGTTATCTGCTCAGCGTAGACGTGCCTGACCGCAGTGTGCTGGGCAGCTTGTCTGATCCAGGGATCTTCCAGGGCCCAGGGGAGACTGTGGCCTTTCTACCTGAGGCGCTGCTGCTGTTTGTGGTCGTGCTCTTTGGGGGTAGGACTGGACGGCTCTCCACTAATCCCCTATCCAACTCCCTTATCTTCTTATGGTCCAGGTCAGTTCCACTGCTGTAGTGCTCCATATTGCCATTACCATTAGAGTGGGGCAGCTTGTTCCCTCCTGGAGAGCATGCAGACTCTCTATTGTCCTTTACACTTCTCTCCTTTGAACGCCCACGGGTGCTTTTCGTCAGTTTTGGCCCCATTCGGCACCCATCGTGTGCGCCTTTGTGGATGGACCTGCCACCCTCTTTCTTGGCCCGGCTGCTCCCTGCTCGTCTGCCCTGGCTGCCTATCACTTCAGGACTCAACACTTCAATGGTCTGAGGGCTCTTAGATCGCTCCGGCCTGCTGCAGGTGTCTCGAGGCATGTCCACAGGTGACAGGTAAGGGGGCTCTGGGGCAGGGACCAGATGAGATGGAGGCGATGGCATGGAAAGGCTGTCGATGGGTGGGGCTACTTCAGACAGGCTTGGGGAGGCTGTAGGGCGAACATCCCATGGGCCGGCATTGTCTGAAATAAACATGCACAGTTAATAACACTGACATATAGGAATTTAATCTCCAGAGGTGGGTAGTAATAAATTAATAGTAGTAGTTAGTCGTTTTTGCTTCTACGCAAGCATTTAGCATAAACAATATATAACTCTTTAAGTCTCTCAACTTTTTCTACAACTTTCAAATATTTACCATAAAAACAAAAACTTGCCTTAAAAAGGAAAAACTTAAAAGATTTTTTTCTACAACACATTGTAAATCCTAAATACTTCGACGAAGATAAATCTTGAATACAACTGGACTACACTACCCACCTCTGCTCACAAAAGCATGCACACATGCCACTGCAAAAGAAAATGCAAGATACAAGCAGTACTGCAGCCATAATTCTACAACCTAAAAGCATTCACAAGAGCAGCACTATAGCAGGGCAGCCCTACTGTTAGACAGCATCAATCGGCCCTCCCATAGCTCTCCTTAAAGCCCAGGCCAATCTAAAACCTTTGGCGGAAAATCGAAAACAGGTTTAATGAAATGGATGATGTGCCCAATAGGGTGATGCCTTAGCAGG
>KN473425.1:73409-144423 GCA_000787095.1 Periophthalmodon schlosseri
AATCTTTAAACTAAGAATGAATAAATTCAATTGAAAAGTTATTGCATGTAGTTTAATGATAGTAGAGCTATTTCCATTCTGAAAATAGAGCTGAGACATTATAAAAAGCAGAATTAGATAGTTGAGGACAGCGGAGCAACTACCGTACACTCTCATACTATGAACAGACCTTCCTTTATAACCTTTAAATATTCTCCTTTCATTTTAACTGTCTGTGCATCTGTCAAAGCCTCTGACACGTTGTATGTGGACTTTAAGTGGAGAAGAAGAGGGATGCCCTGCTCCTCTCTCCCATATGGTGCAGGGGTCCACTGGACTTTATCATCTCCATCACCAGAGGGAAAAGTAATTCCTCTCCCCAGGGCCGTTTGGCACACATTATCTCTGACAGGTTCATTACAGAAACGCATTGAAGAGCAGGCTTAGACGATCGGGCTTAAGGACATGCAAATAAAGAAGAAGGGTTACAGGGTAAATCTAAATTGTCAATGAACAACCTTGTAAAATACTCCACGTTGTTGTGAGGCCAGTCTGTGCATACTTAAATACTCGTGTTTTTACAGCACAAGAGTACATTTGAGTAGGAAGCTGCACTATTTTAAATACTTGGATAGTTTATTAATATTATCTACTCATTAAGTTCCAGATTTTAAATAGTATACCTTAACTAAACATTTATCTAAACTGAAGATAAATAGGTTGGCACAAAATTTTTAACTGGACATTTACAGTGAAAAGTTGCAGCGGCAGCTTTGATAGCATCAGACAATCAGTGTGCTATGTGTAGAAGGCATCTGAATTTAAAGTGTTAAAAGGTCGCAACAATGTACTAGAATCACACGTACCCTCATTCTCCCATTTCGGATGGCTGGTCCGTCCTCTGCCAGCCGCAGCACAAAAAGGTCCATTTTATACTCTCGTCCGCCGCGAATACTGAACCCAAAGCCTTTCACACTTTTCTCCAGCTCCACCGTGAAGAAGTCAAAATCCTGGGTGAGCTGAAACAGACAGAAAGATGATAGATTAGAATATAAGTGGAGCGTGACAGAAGTTAAACAAGTGATACATAACTTATGTCAAAGAAAAAAGTAAATACTATATTTTACAATACAATGTTGGAATAGTGTCTAAAAAAATTAAAGGGTTTTTGATTTGACATTCAAAATTAAAATCTATTGTATGCTGAAGTTTTACAATCATAATTGTACATTTGAAAACATGAAAATATGTCCAAAATCCAACTAAACTGGTATTAAAACTGGAACTAAAACTGGACTAGAACTGAACTAAACAAGAACTCAAACAGGAACAAACCTTATCTACATTGGGACTAAGTTGGACTTAAATCAGAACCAAAGCAAGCCAAGACAAGACTAAATGCCACATAAAGTTGTAATAGAACCAAAACTTAGAATAAAATAAATAATAAAAAGTATCCATTTTGTAACGTATCACTTTAATTATTGACATGTCAGTAAGATGATGGATGTATTATCACATAACCAGGAGGTCTTGCCCAGTCAGGTAGCTCATAATTAGAGAAATTTGTTCTCCCATTTTTTTTTAAATTATCACATTTATCACATTTTTTGCAGTGTATCTCACCTGCACTGGAGGCATGCGGTAGTCTGGCATGGCGTACTGCCTGTAATCGAGCAGTGGAGGGTGTCTGTACTCCAGAGTGGGAGGCTGCCTGTAGTCGGCCACTGGGGGGTGTCGGTAGTCCACAGGGGGCTGCCGGTAGTCTGTGAACGGAGGCTGTCGAATGTCTGGTTTGACATCCTGCCTCGCCTTCACCTCAGATCTATAACTGAAGGAACAACAAAGACTTTCATTCTTCCTGATAAAACATTAGCTCTTTCTTGTACTGGTATATATGCCTTTATGTGGGATGATTCAGAATATCATGACCCAGATAAATGACAAACTTAGAATTGATGCATTAATCATAATAATGATTTGAGATGTCTGTGTAGCGAAGTAGCAAGTATAATCAAAAACAAAATAATCAACAAGCAACCTTTACAAATGTCTATGAAATCTGTCAAAGAGTGAATCCAAAGAGCTGAGGTAACATTGTGAGATTATAAGAGTAGCTAACCATTTGATTTATATTTTTGTGTAAAATTAAGTCCCTCAATCAAAGATAATTTGATGTTGACTGATATAGAGATTTTTCTATTCCCTAGTGAGACATACTACACAAACATAAAAGCAATATTGAGCTATGTTAAAATGAATTTAAATCATTAGTTCTGATAATGTATAAAGCCCATAAATGAATGGTTGAAAGCCATGTTCAGAGATAGGAGCTGTTGTTTTTTTTTTAAATCAATCAATAACTATTAACATCAGTATTCCCAAATCTTAAGTAGTAGTAATAGTAGTAATAGTAGTAATAGTAATAGTAGTAGTAGTAGTAGTAGTAGTAGTAGTAGAAGAAGAAGTAGTACTAGCAGTAGTTGTAATATGTTATACTACAAATACAGACTGAAGAGAAAGTTTTGGATTGAGGGTCGACTGGAGTAAATGCGGTGTGTTTTCCCAACAGAGGCATAAGAGAATAGTCTATAAAATGCTTCAATGCATCTGAAAATGGAGACAGCTGAAAGTGTACTAGATGCAGTTTAGGGGAAATAAGCTGCAGTGATGAGGCCGCCCTTAAATCCGTAATGCCTTGTACCCACCTGCCCTCATGGGGGTAACTCTGCGGTGGCGGGGCAGGTCTCACAGGACTTTGGTGGGGCAGTGGAGTTGACTGGCTGACGTTCTCTGACCCGGGAGTGGGTTGTTGAGTGGTGGGGGTAGTAGTAGTATTTGGTTGGGTCGCAGGGCTGTGTTGCTGGGCTAGAGGACTCTCCTTCTCCGAGCTGGGGGCAGACGGGGGGTTGCTGATCTCTGTGAGCCAGACAGAACGACACAGCATGAGAAAATTGAATCACAAATGCTTTTAACCTTTATTAAGGAGGTCAGATCCTGGGTTTATTTTGTAAATCTGGGCTTTTCAAAGACTCCAACTCAAGGTTATTTTATGCATTTAGTGATGATGCACATTGTGAAGAATTTAGGGTCAAAGATATGAACTAAGCCATGTTGTATTCATGAAGTAGACAAAGCATTGGAAGCTAGGGCTGTGCAACTGATTGTGAATGATATTTCCTTAAGTCTTTTTAATTGAGAAGTTAACAGTCAACCCTCAGTTTAGACATTGGAGAAGGAAAATTGACCGTTTTTAAAAGTCTGTGTTATTTAAGTTCAGTAAATGATATTGAAAGACATTTTATTTGTTTTTAATAAATACTATCAAATTAAAACTTTTGATGGAAAAAAAGTCATACGGCTCAGCCCTACTGGAAGCTGTGATACAAATTCATTCCTACTAGCAGTTATATGTTATCAAGCATTTCATAATGAAAAACAAAATAGTAGGTATGTCATTTTGCAATTTCCACATTTAATTTGAAAACATCAATTTGCTTGGGAAAATTGTGACAACAGATATTTCTCAAGTGCCTTAGTCGTGTTCATGCATCAGAAAGTATCCAATTATAAATGACGAGTATGTTACAGAATAGTTATTATACACATTAAACTACAACGATGTTTGTTAGCAGCGGCCCAACATTAAGGATCTAAATTGAGGTTGTTATGATATGATAAGACTGACATTACTCTCAACTATGAGCAAAGACAACATTTACTGTGTCAAAGTGTACATTTATGGAGTACTCAATAATATCGCTTTTATTCGTAACATCCAATGATTCAATATAAACACTATTTTATTTTTTTATTTCAGAAAAAAGGCTGCAAGCTTGTTCAAAGCCTGTAGATAAATTTCAGCGAATGTTTATCTTTTCTGTATTAGTAAATGTGGCATAAAAGTCACTTTACAATCTGGCAAGTTTAACAAAAACAGTATCAGATGAACTGAAATGAACTGAAATGAACCATATCACTATTTTGCCAATAAACTAAGCAGCCCACAAGCCAATTAGGCAAATATAACATAATAAAGTAGAGCTGCAGGTCTGGTAAGAAGGCTAACTTGAGTGATTTTTTAAGTGGAAGCTATAACTCATGTCCCTTGGTAAAACATTACATTTAATAAAGATAATGAAGCTCCATCCATCACTGTTCCAGGTTGAGGCTGTGTTCACTCTCTCACCTTCCTGTGGTATGATCCTAAGCGTGACGGTCAGTCCTGCGTCTTTGATCAGTTTGACGATTTCTGCGTGCGGCATGTTGACAATCGACTGAGAGTTCACCGCCAGGATCCGGTCTCCCACCTTTAGCTTTCCGCTGCGATCTGCCGGACTGCCCTCAATGATGCGCCCAATTTTATGCGGCACAGCTGTGGAGATCGAACGCAGCACTCAGTCAGCGGGTGAAAATACAATCACAAGAAGCAGAGGATGAAGTCTCTCTTTGCTGGTACCACTAGCTCACTGACTATTTCTCTATCATTTTGCTGCTCACTCCAGGCTTATGTAAGACTTCCAGGTTTTTTCATGCATGTGTGGGCGAAGTGCTGATGCTTACAGCCACACACCAGAGATGTTTGTGAGTGACATGCTGTGGGAGGGCATGTATAATTGAGGAGATAAAATGAGAGGTGCTTCACTTCAAATTGAGCTATGGCCTCTTCTTCTGCTTAATTCAGCCTCCTGTTATGACACTTGTAGATTACCTGCTAGGTTACACATGCACTGTGCTTTGAAACAAGACAAAGTAGCTGTAATTGGATCTGAACAGATTTTTTTCTGCCAATACTGAAAACAAGATTCTTTATGTAAGCATCTCCCTTGTGCCCTATTCTTAAGCCACACACAAATCTACAGTTAGCTGTATATCAAAGCTATGTTGAAATTGGCTGTAGCATGATTCCACACAGACATTATGATAACTGACAGGTGAAGTTGTAGGTGGGATATATGATAGGCGGGATATGTGATAGGCAGGGACTCAACTCCAGTCTGTCTATTATAAAATGCCCAGGGCCAAACTGTCATTGAAAGATGTCTGTAAATACTGGTATCCTCAAAACTACAGCTTTTGTGCTCCTTGAGTTCCTTGTGTGTAAAGGCTGGACAATAGTATGAAATACAGAAGTCAGTGCAGCCCATATTGCTGAAGAAACTTTAAGCTAGTTCTAGATAGAAGGTTGTCACCATTATTTTTGTATGATACTGTATGTTTTTTATCCCACCATGTTAAGTCATTAACCTGACCTGTCAAGACGAGCTTCCTACTGTATTAATTGAGTACTACTTCCAAATTGAAACTGTTAATTGTGTGGATTCTTGTCTAAAATCCCATGAGGAATGATACGAGGCTTATATCATGTTTATCAGTAAACAATAAGGCAGACATCAATACTATTTTGATATGCTTTAGGCCTCTGAGAAAGAAAAAAAAAAGTTTCCTCTATATTTTAATTTTTATAGTAATTATCAATAAACACAACATTTTATTAAATGTTTCTTAATAAATATCTCTTTTCTGTTTAAATATTGCAGAGCAATCTTTCCTCTCGCATGGATTAACGTGCTGGATATGTGCATATCGAGTCACACGTGTGTATTGTATAGCGAAAAAGTTACATTATATTGAGTATTGTTGTATCTTTACTATCGTTACCTGTTGACCCAAATAAAAACAGTTTTCTTACTGTTGGTGGCTGCAGCCTCTGGTCTATTGAGTGAGCTGATGATAACAAAGCCGAAGCCCTCGCTCTCCTTCCTGTTGATGATGACATCGTGCGGCTGTGAGTTTTGATTGGGCCCGTCTGGAGTGGAGCTGAGGCCCGTGGAGGAGTTAGGGGCCTGAATGCTGTTGCCGTACGTGAAGTCGCTGCGGGGGGAGCTGTGCTGAGTGGACACAGAGCCGGAGCTGCGACCATTTTCCGCACAAGGCTCACCTGTAAGAGGAGGAATATATTTACTCCAATAGATTAGAGGGATGGAAAATAAGATAAGATAAGCCTTTATTGTCTCCAAATGGAGAAATCTGTCTTGGACATCAGCAGCACAATGAAAAAAGACAACATCCAAAATTTCATACAAGGTACAGTTTGAAAAAAAAAACAAAACAAATTTGTAAAAAGATCTATGAACAGAAACTCAAGTAACATGAGTTTTAGACAATCTCACTCAAGTTGTTAGTGGAAAAGGTGACATGTAATAGCCTGAGAAGAATCCTAAGACGAATAATTTGAAGCTGACATTTTGCTTTGCCATTACCAATTTAGACACGCAGTGGAGATGTACCACAGACAGTGATGACAACTCTTCTTCCCTATAATTATTTTCTTTTAGGTCTTCTTTTATCCTGAATGTTTTATGAGATAAAGGTATAATAAATTCAAATAGGCTTTACTTTTTAAACATGTAAATGATTTGTCTATAACATCTGACTAAAATGCAACTCTAAATCATCATCACTAAGGAATAATGGCTATGAATGGTAAAAGCTATTTACCAACTAGGTGCAGACATAAATGAGCTGAGAGCATAGCCTGACAGCTCATACAAGTGCTGGTGTTACAATTAGGAAAGAAGCAGTGGCGGAGTTAGCAATTTGAGGGCCCTAGGCAATTTTGATTTGTGGGGTCCTCCCTATAATGTAGTTTTTTCTTACTCTTTTTTTAAACTTTTTTTTTTTTTTTTCAGTATTTATTGTCTGTTTTTCCCCATTGTTCTTGAGATGCACACATCTATATTTATTTGAATTATGGTGGACTGGAAACTTCAATTTTTAGGATCTTATTTAAATAGTTAAGTACTAGATAACCAGGGATGAAAGTAGTTTTATTTTTTTGCTGGTACAGTTACATTTTTTTTTGTCCATAACTGCATACAGTAACAGACCTACTCACAGAAATCGATTAGAATATGGTTTTGGTAAAATTAATACCCTAATAATTTTAGGCTATTCATTTTCGTTTCAGCAGACCGTTTTCTGATGCATTTTAAGACCTATGGACACAGTAGCTCTGCCTTGTCATATACATTTAGATCATGTTTTAATCCAAGCATATTTATTGACTTTTTCATATCGAATCAGAGAGATCGAAATTCTGATAGCAAAACCAGGACCAATTTGATGCAGACAATTTACACTTAATAAAGAATGTGGACTTTGAACTAGCTTTGAGATAAAACAAGAAACACTTGAGCTACATTTGAGGACTCTTCTCCTATATGAAATAAAACTCGGTGGGGATTAGGTTTTCACCCCGCAGTTTTCATCCTAAACTGTGTGTAAAGCACATCTTGTTACAGACGCACATGGCTAATTTGCATATCAATATACCGAAAACTCTTTGAAGTTCTGGTAAACTTTTTAAATGTGCTTTGGCATTTGCTCCGTTCATTTCCCCTTCAGTCACACTTGTGCTGAACACAGAGGAGTCTGAGAAGGAGTGTGTGTGTACTTCTGCCACGTGCTGATCACGGCTCTGCTGCTGTCGCATAAAGATGCACAGGGAGAAGGGGCAAGTCAGGTCCAAATGAATGTGCTCAAGCCTGTCAATGTGAGGGCTGAAAGTCCGGGGTAGGGTATATTAAATATCAAAAAGTACACAGCTTGAACCAGAAAAAAATATTTTGAGTGGCTTAAGTGTTAAGTGTTTCAGTCTAGACTTTTTTTTTTTTAATGGGACTACTTTTCTGTGCGTAAGGTTTGGAAGCTTGTCGTCTCCTTGCCTCCCGGCCTGTTTATTATGTAGGTACAGACAATGGACAATATGCACAAACAACAATATTTTGGGGGCGGGGGTCATTTACGTGTGAATACTCAGAGTTAATATGCAGGTAATTAACACTGTTGAACCTTATGTGTAGGTAACGCGTTTTATTTTAAGTGTCCGTGGCAAATAAAACAGCACAATCTGACACTTAAAATGAATTGATGATAAAGACCTATGTAATGAATATTTAGAAAAGCTGAGTTAAAAGTATACCCGTGGGTTGCACTCTTCTCCTGATGACCATGTTGACCTGTCCATTGCGAGCGGCACCGTGCATCAGGTCAATGACGTATCTGTGCGGCTTCCCCATCACCGGGATCCCGTCTACAAACAGCAACTCATCACCAGGACGCAGGCGCCCATCCACATCGGCTGGACTCTTCTCAATGATTGCCCCAATCAAAATCTGTTATCAAATGCACATTGTTATAGACAAAGAAAGCTGTTTGAATATATATAATGAATATAATGAGTGTTAGCAGGGCTGTTATTACAGTATATTCACAGTACAATAGACATTAATACAGTCATATCATCAAAAGATCAGGGTCAAAAGCTCAGGGTCAAATGCTAGCGGTGGTTAAATAGCATGTATTTTGTTAGAGGCAGAAAATGACAGGGTTTCCACGCCCATCGCCATACGAGCCTTCTCACGTGTCTCTGGACTCACAGGCTGTCCCGCCTCCTCCCCGCCCAGCACCCGAAAACCAAACCCAGACTTCTGCCGTCGGAGGTGCACCTCGATGTCCTGGTACTCCACTCCTGAAATGTCACAGATTCAGTCACGAGTTATGTTTCCCATAACCATAGGGCATTATGCAGGACTTAATTTCTGGTTTACCTGAAGAGTCCATTGTATAAACAGGCTTCGATTGGTTGGGCTCTAGAAAATAAGAGTCATAAAGAAGAACAAATAAACAAATATTTTATATCCACTGACAACGCGCAGGGTTAGAGAGAGCCTGAGAAAACAAGGCCTGAGAACAAGGCAAAAAGGCACTGGCTCAGCATTACTGTCACTGCAGAGTATCAGCATCATCTATAAAAGTCATGAAGTGCTTACAGCATGTAACCCGCCTTATTTACTGTACTGGGTGAGACGCACCCACTGATCTGTAATCAGGGGGTTCAACAACTTCATGATTTGCAAAGTAGCAAAATGAAGTCAAGCACAGACAAGGTGGCAAATGAGAAATTGATTCCAATTGTATCTCCTTTAATTGCACAGAGTGTTATGCCGGGACCCAGTGGGAATGATGGGAAAGAAAATCATGGTATTCATGAGAGAGAAGAGTGAGGTTTCTTCCCACAGAAACCCCATACAGTGCTGTGTCCAAGCAACATTTAAAGATATTATTATGTTTCAAAGTGTATCTGACAAGTCATCAGCCCTTATGTCTGTGGAACTGAAAACTCAATTCTATCTACCATCTCTATCTTTGTATTCGGAACAACCCAGAACCATACCCTTTAAAAGTAGCAATAACCAATATGTCATACACAAGGGAGGTATGTGGAAATAATTAAACAATCCAATTAGACTTAGGAGCAGCTACAAATGATATAAAAATACAATATACTAAAATAGAGACTTCCTGACAGTCACAGCTGTTTGAGCACAATCATCAAAAACAACCCATCTGTTTGAACCAAAACATTTATAGAAAATCACAGCACCTTGAATCCTGTATTTACTTCAGTCTTGTACTTACGCCTATTCTCATAGATAGACCTGGACTTCTCATAAAGGTCATAGGGGTCAGGTTTGGCCAGCACCAGGGCCTCAGAGGCCGTCTCAGGAACTGAGCCTCTGTGCAGTTGCAGAGGAGGGAAGAAGGGAGCGCTGTGGGAGATAATAGGGGCAGATAGGCTCGTCTGAGCGGGGCTACTCTGGGACTCCCATTGATCCAGGACCTGCAAAGCACAGCAGCATGAAGGGGTCAAGTCTGCAATACAGCCATAACACTAGAAGCATATTGACTATGGAAATGTGTCGCAAACCATGTATACAATATAACCCGATGGTTAGTGAAGTTAGTTATTGAGGCATCTAAACAGGCAATACCCTAAACTTGCTCCCTTACAAAATGGTTATATTTGTGGGGCAGCAGAAGACAGAAATAGAGAGACATAGTGACACACAATGACAAACCGTTCACTCACATTCATTCACTATAAGGCAACTTCCCCCAGTCAGTCAAGTCCCCAGTCAAGTTTTTACTAGCGGAGAACCCATGGTAACACAGGGACGACTGATTACAAAATTAGTTTAAACAATACATAAAGCAAAACAGGTTATAGGAGGTCAGATAAAGTGGATTTGCATGAGGGCCAATTATATGTTAGGCCTCAGAAACGTGCCGTCACCGTGGGAGACGACAGTAACAGTTTTGATGACACCAGTCCCTCAGAGCGGCAGCCTTGATGTGTCAGATAGAGCTGGCTGCCAAAGTCACGACTCGACATGGAGCAGATTCACAAGATGAGAGGCTGACATGTCAAATGACTGAAGAGCTCATCCAGGGAGGGCACAAGCTGGAGGCTGAAACTGGCTGGAAACTTGTTTTAATATTGGTATTTTATACTCAAACATACATAAATATAATCATGATTCCAAATTTATTTTATACTGTTGACTGTATCTGCCTGGAAATCTGTCCTGGACCTGACCTGAAATAATTTTGAGCTAGCATGGGTAAACTTCTTAAACTGCATTTAACATCTTTTACAAACATGTATTACTTACTATACAAAAAGAGTTCATGTGTCTAAAATATTTTATGGTAAGTTTCCATGTTGTATATATAAACCTAGGTCATAAAAACAATTTTCCACACACTCTTCCTCTCGTATTCCCCCTGCTGTCACATTAATGGCAATTAAACCAATGTTAACTTTAGAAAGGGTGGAGCGAATGGTCAAATGGGACTATGAACAGAGCAGCAATGATGTTTAATTTAATGTCCTACAATTAAAATATTACAGTATAAAAAGACATAAAGGCTGGGGATACTGAACTTTGGGGCCAGATTTGTGTAAAAGTGGCTACATTGAGAACAATAGATATTTCATGTGGTGTGCAGTGCATTGTTTGTGATCTGGAATGAGGGTAATAGCTCTGTCAATGGGACCGGGTCAGGGGCTGGTCAGAGCAGAGCCAGGAGGACGCCCAGCCGTGAAATGGATTACACACACAGCCGCAAACAGGCGCACCCAGAGCCGCACACACAGGCGCACACACAGGTGCACACAGCCGCACACACAGGCGCACACACAGGCGCACACACAGACTGCACACAGGAGCAGACAGAGCCAGAGGCGCACACAGGCACACACAGAGCCGCACACAGAGCCGCACACAGAGCCGCACACAGAGCCGCACACAGAGCCGCACACAGAGCCGCACACAGAGCCGCACACAGAGCCGCACACAGAGCCGCACACAGAGCCGCACACAGAGCCGCACACAGAGCCGCACACAGAGCCGCACACAGAGCCGCACACAGAGCCGCACACAGAGCCGCACACAGAGCCGCACACAGAGCCGCACACAGAGCCGCACACAGAGCCGCACACAGAGCCGCACACAGAGCCGCACACAGAGCCGCACACAGAGCCGCACACAGAGCCGCACACAGAGCCGCACACAGAGCCGCACACAGAGCCGCACACAGAGCCGCACACAGACTGCACACAGACTGCACACAGACTGCACACAGGGGCACACAGGCGCGCACACAGGGGCACACAGGCGCACACAGGCGCACACAGGCGCACACAGGCGCACACAGGGGGACACAGGCACACAGGCACACACAGGCACACACAGGCACACACAGGCACACACAGGCACACACAGGCACACACAGGCACACACAGGCACACACAGGCACACACAGGCACACACAGGCACACACAGGCACACACAGGCACACACAGGCACACACAGGCACAGACACAGGCACACAGGCACACACAGGCACACACAGGCACACACAGGCACACACAGGCGCACACAGGCGCGCCGAGAAACAGAGTGAGCGACAGAGGTACTGGTGTGTAGGCAAATACAGAGTCTGAGTAAATTTTATCTAAGAGGATATTTTGGCCAGTCCCCAGGGCCCTACAGACAAAAGCAGAGCTAAACAGGACTTTTAACAATGGACTTTCAGAAGCACTACTGAACAACTATTTGGGACTTAGTGTAAAATAGAAATAAAATTAATTAATTAAAGGCTAATAACAATTTGTATTATTAAATGACAATAACATTTAGTCATGCTAAAGCAACACACATGGCGCACTTATATGGCGCATTATACTCCTCCCTTTACATTTTACAAATTAGGACTGCATGATATTGGAAATGATTACGATATACAATATGGCTATTAGGTACTGTGATTTTAATATACTTTTTAATCATTTCAGTTAGATAAAAAAAAATAAAAATAAAAAAAATACTTGCCTTAGTTTATTAGTCAAACTGTTTCTAAATAAAAACGATCAGTAGAGATAGACCTATATATCGGGCCGATATTTGTACTTTTAGTGTATTGGCTATCGGCCTTAAATCTCCACCAGAGGCCGATATTTGGTTTGTGCTCACCAACTGCCTAAAAATATGTATAAAGCTTCATTTGAACCCTTTAGTCCAAAGAGGACACTGCACAAAATGTGACTACATCTCTCTGGTCCAGTTTGTACTGAAACAGGGTAGTGGGCAATTTTGTAATAAATTAAAATAATGAACTTTGGGGGAGATAATCCAAATCAGCCGATCATGGCCGATCCATGAAAAAATCCATATCAGTCAATCTCTAATAGACTTAAAAACTTAATAATCATTAGCCTTTTTTAAAGGTAGCATTTTAAAAACAGTAATTTTCTGTCAGATGGAGGACTTTGATGCTACAGCGATGTATTTAGTTAGTTTTTATATATTTTGCAGTCCTATTACAAATGATCCTGACTGTTAGAACAGGCTTGTTGATTTATATTTAAGAGTAATTGAGATAAACATAAATGGAGGTGCTTTGGTGTCACTCAAAGGTAGACAGCACTTGAGCTGGAGCTGAATTCATGGGTGACATTGACAGTGAGAGTGTCGTGAAGTCGTGAATCAGCTTTGACTCAAATAAGAATCTTCTCGACTAGTTTTGAGAGCCATCTTTGACCTATCCACTGACGATGATTTAGAGATATCAAAAGGACTGACTAATGTGAAGTGCACAAAGTATTAGTATGGAAAACAAGACAGCTACCTCTAGAGTTAGTGAAAAATACAGTGCTATTATTTGTAAGAACACTACAGAAGCAGCCACATAACTACATACTAAAAAGTTAAAAGCAGAAATTAGGACAGTTTAGTATTTTAGAGGCAGACGTTGTTACCTGCTTTGTGGTCTTCCAGGGGGAATAGTAACCTGCAGTGTTGAAAAAGCAAAAAATAAATTCAGACTCAAAACAGTTACGAGGTGACAAATGATAACCAGCTTGAACATAAATCCGCAGGTGAAAAAATGAAACAGATATGTACAAACAAAATGTCAAGGTCAATAACTACAAAAGAGACTAGGAAGAAAGGGTAAATCAATATCTTGAAACCAAATGCCATTTTATTGTATTGTTACTCGAAAGTCTCTGAATCTATTATGCAATACAAATCCTAACAAATGGCATGATGTATTGCTTATTCCCTCTGCGTCAAGGTGTCTGGGAATAAAGGTTATGATTCACAAAGCTCTCAACACAGGATTTGAGGATGCTTAGGGGGATCACTTTAACTATACCTTACAATAAACAGGCTGTTCTTTCTGATACACTGCAGCAGAAAAGGGCACACACACTGCGCCACAATCTCCTTTATCTTCCAATGACCTTTAGAAACTAAGCCACTTCTGCTGTTTACAGTAAAGTGCTAAATGACAACGCGCACAAATCAGCTCAGCTCCTGAAAAATGGCGGGTTCGACTTCTACATCGAACGCTGGAAATTTATGCTTCAATAAATATAGCCGGGGTGACACAAAAGCATGCAGAATGACAATGAATCAAAGTTATGTTGTCTCACTCAACCATTAATAAAGAATCCACAGCAGTACTTACAAGATCAGAGATTCTTAATTGCTTAAATGATATCCAACACGTTTGCATAATATCTATTTACTTAAATAAACTTGGGGCGGCAGTGGCTCAGTAGCGCATTAGCCAACTCATCAACCACCTTGCCTAAATTTTAATGTGGAATAAAAATGTGATTAGTGGTGGTCGGCACAGACTGGCAGCCACACATCTGTCAGTCAAGCCCACGTCATCTGTGGCTACATAAGACTATTACTATCACTGAGTATGGGAAGTAATAGATCATTAAGATCATGGAATTGAATAGTGTAATGTAAAGCCCTATATACAAAAAAAAAATAAAGAAAATATATAAAAGTAAATAATGTTGGCGGATTTTTACATGGTTTGAACATAAAAACACATACTGATATTCTAGATGTGTGTCTCTGATCAACCTTTATTCTCTTGCTTTTACTCATGCAAGCTTAGGATTCACATTATGGAGCGACTGATATTGTATGCCAGTCGGTAACAAAAGCTTTGTGTGAAGTCATTTGTCTACCTCCACTACAGCAGACAGGTGACAGAGAATATAGAATAGAATTAAATAGGTAAACAAACATCAAGGGCTGGGATATACGTTCGATTAACTAAACATAATAGTGTAACAGCACAAGCTGAAGACTGAGAGATTATAAGTCACAGTTAACGTGGAGTAAAGAAGGAGCTGTCCCTGGTGCTGAAAAGCTTTATATCGAAAAATAATGACGTCCATGGGCTAGACTTCAACTACAATTAAGCAATATTTCAACTAAAATCTTAACTTTTAAATGGTCAGACAATCCATAATAACACTGCAATAATTAAATTATTTTGTTCAGAACTATAATTAAGCCATTACCAATGGCCAGTTAAACCAAGACTGTACATGCATTTTGAAAGATAAGAGAGGGAAACCTACATTCACACATTTAAACCTTAAGGGCAACTAAATAGTCTTCTGATGTTGTGGTAAAAACTAAAGAGACTAACAACTTCTATTTAAGGCAACAACTTCAGAGCTTGTAACATCAATAAAACCACTGAAGGCAACAACTTCTATCAGAAAATTTCAAACTATTTCAAGTTTTTTCTTCATATTTTAAAAGTGAACCAGTAAACACATAAACAAACTAAAATCCCCACTGCTATAGTCTTTATTCTAGGTATACCCCTTTCAGTTATATTTAGCCCTGTTTTGTTATGATATGATCTGTGCGGGTTGCCCTTCATGCTGCTGTTTTTGACATCTTTCTAGGGATCCCTTTGGACCAGAGGAGCAGTCATGGCAGGGACAGCTCTGTACCTGTGAACATGTCTGACAGACTGTGATCTATTGGCAGAAACCCAAGATCATCACTCCGCCGCCTTCCTCTTCTCCCTCTTCTCTCCTCCTTTCCTTTATTTTTTCATCTTTGTTTCCAAGTTTTTCCATCTTGAACAAAACACACGCGTCCAATGGATCACTGTCTCGTTACACACCGATTCCCCGGGAGGCTCGGAGCAGCTTTCTAAATCAAACTCTCTTCTTCAACTGTTCTTTTTTTTCAAAGGAGACCTCCAGAGTTGCCCTCCAGTTATCTGTGTGCACGCTATTGATTACAGGTCAGCAGTCAAACTCAACAGTGGATTCACAGGGTACAAATTACTGCAAAACGGCTTTATGTAAGTGTTATGCCTCTTGTGCGCAGAGGGAAGTGCGAGAAAAGACGGGTGTGTAGGTGTGCGCAGAACCTCAATCAAACCATGTGGCCAATGCTTTGTGTGAACGTGTGGGCGGGCGCCAGATTGGGCAAAATGCAGCACAAACTACACAAGCATGAGTACACGGGAACAGGTCTACAGGCTTGGTGGCTAATGACAACGTAGTGTTTATACTGGTGTGGCACTGAGGACACAGCAGTGAGTTAGCATTTGTGGGGTAAATCAATGTAATTTCAAGAATGGCTTAATATCAGAATTAAGCAGAGGTAATGGGGCTCTCTGGTAAATGTTTTTTAAATAGTAACACATAACACAATTACTTAAACAATGGCTCTACAATTACTCACCTACAGTCAAGCCTTTTATCATCACCAAAACTACAAAATTGAAACAATTATTTTGTCTTGACTGGTTTGCAGATTTAGAAATGAAAGCTTTTCTCTTGCGTCCATGAATGACAACAAGTACAAGTTACAAAAATCTATAAAGACCAAAGCTTCAAGGGGCAAACTGTATTGACATACAAAGCAAAAGCCAGTACTGTAACAGCAGCGCTGATCACTTAACATTAATGTTTCAGTATATATTTGTTTCTCTACACAAATACATAGAACACATATAGACAGTATGTGGTTACTTGAAAGGCCAAGGGAAGCACATAATTATAAATGAGGATTGGTCTCTGAGCCTCATATATAATATTTTATGCTGGACACTGGGGTAAGTTGTCATGGAAACACAAAGATAATAACCTGTGGGAGTTTGGGATCAGAGGGAGTGGAAATCCCTTTTTATTTTACTACCACACTTCTCAAGTCTGTGCCAGAGAGTTAAAGTATGGTTTAGTCCTGATCTGCCCAAATTCCTGTTGTAAAATATAACTTAATAGATGGAGTTTCATCATCATCCACTTCAAGGATATGCCTTATAACAGCTTTTAAGTTTGAATTGAAAAAGCAACTTGGCTGCATTGATAAAATTAATTATGGGGAGGTGGCAGCAACTGTAGTGGTCACACTTGCCAATTTTATATTGATTAAACCTTATGCTACAAACTGTATACGACTTGTTGGCACAGTTTACTCACTCAAGTAGCCTATGTTTATCACCCAGTATGTAAATAGCCTATATGTACGTATACATCATGATACCTTTAAACTGAAAATAGTTCTAAGTAATCATTTAAGAAACCAAACAAACTGTAGATAAGTAGGAAAGGTTGACAAGACTTCCAGTGACACCTTGTTTGTTTTAGCACATTAAAAATACAAAGTGGTTTCCTGCTGTGGATCACTGCTCTTTGTTTATCAGTATGAAAAATAGCATTTACAAAAAGACATTTCAAAAAGTGACTGCACTCAATTTCCCCAAGGAGAACATGTCTTTGAACTTAATGAGTCTGTGTTTACGTGCAATTCTCCACATTTCAAATTAGCTATTTTGGGATTCATGTTTGACATACTAAAACTGGCAGCTGGGTGGCACTAGATTTCACTTTCACCCCAAGGACCCAGAGCTTGTCATGTCAAGGGAAATCGACAAGTAACAGATGTGAGTGCGCCCTCCAGTACTGTTGTGTCGAGGGGCTAAGCGGTTCCTTATCTGAAATAATGAGAGAAATATAGCATGTAAATAGGCCTGGCATTTTCCCCATGACAGGCTGCTCTTTACATGGCAGCTCTTGTTTGAACCCTCAAACCTCTGCAGAAAGAAGACAGATGGCACTTCACACTTTGTGCATGAATGGGAAATGATTATGTTGCTGCTGTTCACAAGATTTTGGAAGGTTTCCTTCCTTTTTAGTGACAAAATGTTATCTATGCGGCTACTAACTGGTTCGCTATTAAATATGAATACTACAGGTTATAATGTTGGTACGTCTATAACCATCATTTATTACTCCAAAGATTTACATCTTAATACAAATTCTAATCTGACAAAAAGGACACAACAGTAAGTACTTCAACTGTCACTGACCTTAAAAGTACCCTGTTTAAAAGTTTCTGCCATGTTTTAATAAGACTAGCACACTGCACCAACTCACAGAGCACAAAACCAGTCTGCTGCTACTACTAGGCGAATAACAATCTGACCCACAACACCAGAGTGCACCGCATTACTGCTATTGTCAAAGGCTCAGAGAAGCACAGAGAGGAAAGCCCTTCATATACATTTGCAGTGGTTCAAAAACAGCTGAATTTTACATATACTAAGAGCGAATTAAGACATACTGAAGTGTTTTAAATGTGCACTAGGTAGCTTTTCTAGTGGAGTGTGTCACCATGGAGATGTTATTGCTTTGCATAACACGTTCCTCTGTATGGCATTTGACTTGGTGAAGCCAGTAAACCAAGTTAGAGGTTAGTAAGAATGCATGTTTTTCAATATATTTTTCTAGCAATAAAACCTGAAACTGGGAAAAAAATGCAAGATGTCAATGCCATACTATGAAATATTCCAGGAAAAACAAGAGCATCTTCATGAGACATGCATGTGGCAGATCCTCCACCAGAAAAGCTTCATAATGCACCTTTAATAGCATTCGAAAGCAGAGTAGAGTTCATTCAACTTCATAGTGTAGTAAATCCTAGTAGTATTAGCAGTCTATGTGATACGTGTGTATCTAAAACAAATGTACATATTGTAAGACAAAAATGTTAAATATCAGTAAAGTCCACATGGAGCTTGTGACAACAGGACTGTATAAGAGGTTTCTGTGGGATAGTGGTTAGAAACAGTGACAGAAAACACAAGGACACAGAAGGAGATGCATAAAGAGAAAGCGCTACTGCTGCTGAGCCCGCAGTTTGCCCCCAGTCCTACCTGCCCCATCAGTCTTACCTGTCCCGCCCCTCTGCACCACCAGGCTGGTCTCTGCTCCCACGGCACACTCCTTCAGCAGCTCCACCACCTGCGTGTGTGTGAGTCCCTGTACGGGCTGTTTGTTGATCTCCACTATCAGGTCCCCCTCACACAGACCGGGACAGCCCTGAGGCTCCAGCACCTGCTTCACTCTCTGCCCCGTAGCGCTGTCTGCAATCGTGAACCCAAACCCATCCACTCCTTTCACCATGCTCAGAGTCAGGAGCTCGCCCTGCGTCGGTCCCGAAGACGCCATGGAAACACTGTCTGGTGGTGTGGTACCGGTACCAGCAGGAAGTGACCCATCCAAATGGGTGTCACCTGGGTGTGGGGTGAGGAGCTGTTGGGTGTTCACTTGCTCTTGACTCGGATCTGTCACAAAACGAGCCGTACGGGAAAGATAGTCCAAGTAGTTGTCGTAGGTGGCTCTCCCGTTGACCACTATGGGGCGCTGTTCCATGATACCGAGTGGGGAGATGATGGTCGTGGTAGTGTTGTTGTTGGTGTTAGCGACGTCCTCTGGGTCATAGGGCAAAGGGTAACCGCGACACAAAACCATGGTGACACTCTGACCAATCGGGACGGACTGAAAAAGTTTGACAACATCTGCATGTGTGGTGCCCAGGACACACGTGTCGTTGATGTATACGATTACGTCACCTAAAAAGAGAAGAAGACATTTTTAAGAATAACTATAAAGAACTTTAAAGAACACAGACTTACAGTCATACATAACTACAAGGTATAACTTTTCATGGTACATCATAAAATGTTGCATTCCAAACGTAGGCAATGTAGACAAGGTTTATGATACAGTAAAATTGCTAAAAAATACAACTACATTTTATCCCATAACTTTCACATTGCAAGTAATTATCCTTTTAATTTCCTTCAGTCAATTGATCATGAATGCTGATCATATGCAAACATAAAAACACATAAAAAGGTTAGGAGGCGATCAATATATATCTTTTATACTGGCCTGTCAATAATGCAGTAACACAGCAGACAATGTGGCTGTTAAATAAGGATGGATATTTGACATTAATTCAAACTGCTGTCAGGGTCCATCAAACCCGACCGCCATATATGAGAAATGGATAGGTTTCATTTGCAGACCTCTGTATATTACTGCTATTATTAGACAGGGTCATTTCAGGTTCCTCAAGTCCTTTAAGGAGAAGTGTAATGAGAAAGAGATAATGAATGGTAATAAAATAGGATGTAGTGTATAGCAAGGCCTTGATTAAAGAGCTTGGCTTGCTACAATACAATGCAGTACATTATAGTGGCCTGAGGCATTGTGAAGATTACCTCCACAGACATAAACCATTTTCTTCAGATAAACATGGGCAGAGATAGTGCTTTATCTGCTTAAAATACTACCCAAGACAAGAGAGTTTAAGGGTTGACTTGCATGATTCAAAAACTTTTATTTGCTGCTTTCAATATATTACAAGGATGGAGATAGAATGGGTTAATGTGAAAATGTGATATCATATCACGGTAATATCTCATAATAACTACACTTTTAATAGCATTAATAAAACATAAACAAAGACTTAATTCATAATGAATAGTTTGAGTTTAAGAATGATTCAGGCTTAGTAGCAGCTTCATTTATATCCCAACCCTAACCCCCTAATTAAGTAGTTACTTAGTCTGAATCAATTAAGTCTTTGTCCATGCTTTAGTAAGGCTATTAAAAGCAGGTAGTTTGTGTATTTCTTACAAAAAATCAAGAATCACCTGTTATATAGTTATATAGCCCTCTTTCCTCCATTTATCAAAGATAAAAATGTCATGAACGCAGTCTGTACCATCCATCACTATAGTTTTACTTTTGGCACTGATAAAAATACTAAATATGGCATTTTGTTCAGACACAACACTTTTAGAACCAAAGCAGACAAACAACATTACCTGGGTGGATAATAAACTATTATTTTCTAATTGCAGCCACAATTATCACACTCTTTGTTCAGAGGGATGGGGAAACTGTGAAAATGTGTGCACAGCAGTGAGTCATGATTTGAAAGTCTAGCATGCCCTCACCTTGAAAACCTCACACTGCATCTTATCCTAATCTCAGTAAATATAAAATTATAACGATGCCAACAGCACCGAGGACTCTATTAAACTGCCGTGGTAAGCCGTATTGATTCTCTGGATTATTTAGTAGATTAACGCTGTTGTGATTGACAGCAGTGAAACCCAGATTGAGATATCACCTAAATTTTCTGTTTCAAATCGCAATGTCTAAGCGTCTTGTGAAGTTTTAACACTCCTGTACTGCTCTTGACAAAGTGAGCTCACACCTTGAGGCGATGTGACATGAGGGACTTTTTAATTAATCTGGGTAAACGGCGTCAACGCTAGCCTTGAGCGCTGGTGTCACAATCGATGAGTGAGCACATGAGCAGAAAACAAATGATGGTGTCGCGACCTGGTGTCACCCCGCCTGGCCCCTTTATGACCACAGCGGAAATGGACCACAGCAGCCAGTGACTCAGGAAAAACACAGGCCTACTAACAGAGTAGCAGAGCGGTTAGCATTTCAGGCTAATTGAGAGGTGTATTAGGATCAGATTAGAATCAGAGTACGTTTTATTGTTATTGTAAATGAACAAAATACCCAAACTAGGAGCTTGTTTCGGCAGTGTGCTGCAACGAAAAACAATGAATAACAATAGCAAATATAAACTATGATAAAATGCTTTTCAATAGGTTACTGCATGTTTTCTCTGCATGAGAACAATGGTTTCATCAAACTAACCAATAGGGAACAGAGGCAAATGCTTGGGGTCCCTAGTGAACAGAATCCCAGTACTGTTCAATTTCAGTTAAATGAGATTTTTTATTTTTTTTATCATACATAAATTAAAGTATGACCAAAACAAGCAGAAGGAAGATTCTTGTGTGCCCAATACATGTATCCATTTAGATTACGTACAAGGTACCTTTTTATACATTATAAAGAGGTATTACTGGCTCATTACAGTAGAAGTAGAAGGTTTTATTATGAACAATTGTCTAGTTTGGAGCTTAACCTTTGGTCACAACAGAAGAGAAGAGTGGTGTAGTAAGACTCATTTCTTTGACATCCTGTCCCCACACATGGTTTTAGACTGTTTTATTAAGTATTATTATTATTAAGTAAATAATAGTAAGATATTTCCTTCAGTTCATTTAGGTACATTTAATTTTGTAAATGAGTAAGTCTTTGGTCTGTGAACTGTCCTTTTGACCACTCTGCTGCTTAGTGAAGTGCTCCCTCTCTTTTACAATTACATTCTTAGTGACAATTTCACGGCAGCGAATGTTGAGTTCAAGAGCATCTTCACATAACAAGTGGCAATACAAAGGTCCCGTGTCAAACGTTTTGAGAATCACCTAATTGTTGTTTACATAATTCAAGCACAAACTCAACAACACATATAGCTAAAATGTGCATTAGAGAGTGTAGAGCATTTTCAAATGGTCTCTCAACTGCCGGGATGTCATAGAGGTAACAAGGTTAAGATGTTTTCAAGGGCTGACTGGGGCCCAAAAGAACTTTGTTTCTTTATTAGAAATATTATTTTTATTTTTATCTGTCTCTGTGCACCACTTTGGAAACTGTTTATGAAATGCACTATACAAATAAAGTGGACTCATAATACCTGGCAATACCCCTGCACAATCCCTTAAGTGTTACATGTCGAACAAGAAGAAAGGTAAAACGCATTGTCTACATCTGATTTTGGAATCAAATTTGAGTTTGAGTTGCAGAACAGAAGACCATAAAACTGATATAAGACTGTAAATTGGATTGGTCTTTGGCGGTCAGATAAACCTCATCTAATTTGCAGAGACTTTAAAATAAAATAAGCCTTTCGGCATAAATTTGAATTATGTAGTTATAACTGAATAGTTGTTAAGATTCAGTACAGCACGCAAGAATAAAACTACTCAGAACAACTCTATTAATGTGGTATTTAATAACTGTCATGAGCTGCCAGGGTAACCCATTTTATATGTAATAATCCACCACTATAATCTCATTGTCTGCACCTGCTTCTGCCTCTGCACTGACAAACCCGCTCCACTTCTTTTGACCTTTTAATACTGAAGGACCACTCTAGTATTATGTGTGTGTGTACGTGCGTGGATCTGATCATGTGTGCAGTAGTTCACCCCCATGTGACCACAGGGAGGCGTGATCTGGCTTGTAAAGATTCACAAGTTTGAGTCTGCAGATGGCTTACATACATGCACACCTGACACTGTGCAAGGATGCCAAGTTGCACCTGCACTCCGTATAGAAATCGACTCTCCACTGTGTGTTTCAATATCAAGCTATAATACGGTATATATTTTAGCCTATATACGCTTTAAGAAGTTGTAGGTGGCGTGCATCAGCTATGGGCCACTGAAGGAGTATATATCCTGGACAATGACAGAATGGTATAGGCCTGTCACAATTATTGAAGTATGATATATTGCTGGGGAAAATATATAAACAAAAATATTGAAACTATGCCACTGACACGATAACCCTAAAGCAGGAACACGACCCAAAACTATTCTAAATACAAAATTGTTAAAAAACATACAACGCACAATAGTGGTAGTTGGTAGTTAGTTAGTATCTACAATGAGTCATAGAAGGTATTTATTATTAGTATTTATTAAAACCTGTAGAGATCTAATCTTATTGTAATCTAATCTTTCTTCTTCTAAGGAAAATTAAAACTGGTAATCTTTAAATCTATTACAACTAGAGTGAGGATGTTGAAGTATTATAGTACTAGTAGGGAAAACCCACAGTTACAGTTTGAAAACATGCAGAATACCCTAAAAGACTGAGTTGACAAGTTTGTACACAAATCCCACAACCTCCTTAATATAAACCACAGTGCTACCACGCATCTTGAATGGTGCTGTTTCTGCAGGTATTTATTCTGTCTTCGGGACATGCTCCTCTATTCACAAGAACATTTGTCTTTTATTTGTCAGCTTGTGTTGGACAGATTCTTGTTTTGTATTGCACTGTTTAGAGACATACCTGTGGCCATCTTCCCATCAGCTGCAGCAGGCCCATCTGGGATAACACTTTTGACCTGGAGGAATTCGTCTGGCTCGTCACCTCCAATTATAGTAAATCCAAAGCCCATGTTGCTCTTTTGCAGAGCCGTGGATAAGAAACTGCCCTTCAGCTGAGTGGGGTCCCGGGTGAATGGTGGTTTCTCTATAAACGACACATACAGAAATAAACCTCTTATAGACACTTCTGTGAGAAATTGACAAAGGGACCTGCGAAGCTGAGGCAGGGCAGCGCTCACTGGGTGGGACGTGAGGAGACTCTATCCATTAGGGATAGCCACAGGAAACTGGAGAGGAATTAGCTGCAGCGCTTTATTGCAGAGGGGGCTGTGAGCTGAGGATGCAGGTGTTGTTTTGGATTGGGTGTAGTTCAGAGGCTATTTTTTCACATAATCCCTACCACTCGTCTTTGGTCCCATGCTGAGATGTGAAAGCTTAATAGAGAAGTGGCAATATCAGCATGTGACATGCTGGGCTTTAGATAGGAATGCTCAGAGAAACTGGGAAAGAACTGGGGTTTTGGAAAGAAAGGGGCACTGGGACAATTTTGGAGAATGGTTGGCATTTGGAGTGCTCAGCGGGCAAGCTTGACAGACTTATTAACCTTCCAGTATTTACTTCCAAAGTCTTTTGATTGCCATATTACACTGTCACTAGAATAATTTCCTAAAGGGAAAGTTTGCTTAGCAAGCTAGCATGCTTAGATGGTAAGAGGTAACCATGGGACCAGCAGTAAGCCTTTTTTGCTTGTCTCTTGGCCTACTTACTGACAAAGTGCCACAGGGACTCGGGGCTAAGCACAGGCTGCTGTAGCAGCACAGTGCAGGCAGAGGTGTGAAGTGGCTCCTGATGGGGACACGTATTCATCCGCCGCGTCAAAACGCGCCGCAGTGGGGAGGCGCTGGCGGAGGAGGACGTGCCAAACGCCGCGGCTCTACGACCTGCAGCCGGCGAGCGGGGCAGGTCAGTCAGGCTATGGCAGCGCTCGTGCACTGTGCCCACCTGAGCCAGGAAAGGTCTGGGTAGGGTGGCAAAGGGGCACACATCCTCCACTGCCATCCATATTTGGAGGAAAGTAGGAGCATGAGAGAGGGAGGAGACAGAGTGTAACCACAGAGACAGCTCTAGCATGTTACTACGGAAACCAACCTCCACTTCACCATCCAGTTTTACCAGCAGTGCATCTGACTGCTACAAAAACAGGGGCATGTGAATGTTTGCAATCAGGTTGTGCAAGTCCAGTAAAATACAAGTACAATAAACTTCTACTTACTTTTAGGCTCATAAACCTAATGAATGCTTAGTCTATCATATTCTTATCATGGTCTTGTATGTATACATTATATTTAGTACAAGCACTAGCAACATTACAAATAGAACTGTCCTTTACATATAGAAAGCCCCATGATCTTCAGGGCCTGTTGGTCTTACCTCTGTAGATGGTGGGGAGCGGCAGTGAGGACAGACCCTGGCTTTGCATCTGTTGCTGCTGCTGGATTCTTCTTTTAGCCTCCAAAACCGGATTCTCAAACTGGGTCCTTCTATTTATGTGGCTACAATAAATACATGAATAAATAAAAACTCTATCAGGAAAGTCACCCCATCCTGTTAACTACTAATACACAAAGCATCTTAAATCAGAGCAGTAAAGTACAAAATATTGTTGGTCATTAATTAAGGAGCAGGTCTTATTATCCGAGCGAGCTGCGGAGTAGTTTTGCTGAGTAAAAGGAGCCAAACAATGATATAAGCTGCCGGAGAAATCTAGAGTGGACATTTCCTCTCCATCCTACAGTTTCTAAAGTCATTTGCAAAAAGGAAAAGTGCTGTTGGATATAATTTGTGTTAGCAAAATAAGCCCTCATTATATATTTTCTTTGAGCTACATTGCGCGGCTTCCTCTCCAGCATATCTTTAATCAATGCAGCATCTTCATAACGCTAATTACAAAACGCTAACTACATTGTGCCTGCTTGCATAATGTCAAACTCACTGACCTCTTTAGTGACGACAATGCAAAACAAGGCATTGATCAAGTACTTTTTAGAGTGCAACCAAGTGTCATTCAGAGATATTTCTTGGGCAAAGTCAAGCCAAATGACTCCTGGTCTAAAAATAGCCCCTTTGGCCTGGAGAGGAGCTTATTGAGCCAAAAATATGACACCACCAAACAAGGGGACACGCAGTTCAATAGAGAGGACAGTGACAGGCTACTGCAGTGTTTAATATACAGTGCCACATTATATAAACCACTTCAACTAATCATGAAAGAACTACACATATTAGACATACGTTATTATTAGAACAACATATGAAAAACTTGTGTTATATATAATTTTGATAGCGTTAAATAAAAATGAGAGGTTCCTGTCTTTGCTGTGGTGTTAATCAATCCACAATAGTACAAGGTATGTACAGTGATGAAATTAGAACAACTTAAGGTCTATAATTACGGCAGATAATTATGTTGTTGACTTACATCTGTGGAAACTGCAACATCACATTTTCATAACATTTTAATTGTGATCCTATAATGTAAATACCAATTTCAGTGAGTGATAGAAAATGAGGGAAAAAACTAGGTTCTGTCTGCACCAAGAGACTGGTCTAATAAACAAGATTAATACAGCATCAGAGAAAATCAAAAGCGAGCCATTACATATTAAAGATACTTACTCCACATAGTAGCTGCCGTAAATGGGGTCATCGATTTTCTCCCAGCCGTATGGAAGCTCTGCAAAACACACACACACACAACAATAATGAAGGGATGCTTATTCATTGAACCTGAAACAGCTTATTGATTTTGCCTGAGAGGAATCACTTCTTCACAGTAGCATCTTAACATCTATAATTACCAGGATGTGATGGGCTAATAACAAAGAAAGTAGAGACAATTTTTAACCATGTTGGCCTGGGGGTAGTCTCACAGCTTTTATAAAACTTTGATGTGACACTTGTTTTGGTGAAAAGAGCAAATCATATTGACTGATTTAAAGAGGCTACTTCCCCTTTAATGCCATAGATCAAATGCTCAGAGAGACTTGCAAAATAATATAAAAGTTTGATAGATCTAGCTGGCTGGGATGAAGTCAGTGAAATATTAATGCCCTACATCTTATCCACGCTGTAAATATTGTGTTTTTATGTGAGTATTTTGCATATATATCAGCCTAAACTGGTACACAAGCCCAAAGGCTAGTTCACCTTCAAACAACACATAAAATACTTTGTCACTGTGCAAACTTAAAGGTGCACCATGCAACTTTTCCGGTACAGGGTCCGACACCTGTTTGTCTCCATGGAGATCTCATTGCTTTTCCTGGAATGTTACTCAGAATAGCATTAAAACTATCTCCATGGAGACAAGATGGTGACGCCACTACATCAGATCTGTGCAGAAGTCACTCCGCTCACAGTGAGAGATCATCTTTTACTATGTATGTATATGTATAACATCTAGGCCTGTCACGATAATTACTATATCGACTTATCGTTCAATATATGAAAGCTGGAACAATATTTTTCAGGGTCAATATTTATCGTGTGTACATTTTCTTTGCACTACTGCAACATTTTGGGGCTAGATTGGAGGTCTGCAACCTTTAACAGCAAAAGAGCGACACTGACCCATTTCAAACCAAATGAAAGTCAGAAAAAGACAAACGTTTTTTACAAGTAACAAGACCAAGTGATTAATAGATTAATTTAAAAGTAAGTCAACTGTTTGCAGCTATTAATACATTATAAAGAATATGTAACATTTTGTATTTATGAACTGTGTGGAATTATTTGGTG
Organism: Periophthalmodon schlosseri; assembly: GCA_000787095.1. Lineage (NCBI taxonomy): Eukaryota > Metazoa > Chordata > Actinopteri > Gobiiformes > Gobiidae > Periophthalmodon > Periophthalmodon schlosseri. The sequence continues at coordinate 100,713 of KN473425.1, forward strand.
TTTTTAGGGGGTCTGGGGGTTTTGAGCAAATTTTATGTAATTTCCTGCATTCTGGTGTGTTTTATGTGTAATATTTACTCTACAAAATTACCATTATTCTTTCCGAATAGTAAAAAAATATAAATAAATAAAAATAATTTCAATAGAATGAATACTATTTGGTATGCTACAACCACTGTCAATACAAACTTAATAAAATACACCCACATTTTTTTTCTCAATCAAAGTGCAAAGAGATGCACTGGAGGCTTTAAAGAGCCACGTGTGGCTCTTTAGAGAGTGGTTGCAGACCCCTGGACTAGAATATAAGATGTAAGCCGTAAAAGTTTGAATTTGTTTATTTATTGCAGCTCAAGATTTTTTAACAATATTCTAGATTTAGAATCATTTTGTGGTTTAAATCTGCTCGTGTCAGTGGCATAAATTAGTTTCAATATTATCGTTTATCGTCTATATTTACTTCAGCAATATATCGAACTTCAAAATATGTTATCTTGACAGGGCTAATAACACCTCCATGGAAAACAAGCAGTTACATAGTGCACCTTTAAAAGGGGATCATGGCAACAACTTATTCTATCAATTCTGAATAACACAGAATTTGGAGAATGCAAACCAAGGCCAAGGAATAAAAATAGCCAGTAATAATTTTTGCAAATTGATTAAATTGGTCTCATTTGGTAACATGATGGTTCGAAATCCTGGGACACTGTTGCTGGCTGTTATGTGACTGTATCAAACATTTTCGCTGGTACACTCTGAACCTTTTAGAAAATTGTTACAGAAATGGGACCAATATTTGTTGTATTATTTTCTATCATTTGAGCAGTAGCAACATTCATCTTTGCTCACAAACTGACCTTAAACAGTTTCAGCAAAAATACACATTTGACTAAAAGACACTGTATTTTGTTTTGTTAAATCTAAGCTCTATCACTCATTTCTCCCAAATTGTACAACCATATCCACTCCAAGATTACTTCAGGAGTGCACATTTCAGCTCGGAGCCTTCTGGGCATTGCAACATAAAGGTGAGATGAAGATGCAGATTCTGTTGACTGTGATCAAAGTGCATCTTTCCATAAAATCCTGACACACATCAGTCAAAGCTGGCATCTCTTTTTAACAAATTCACCTTCATCTTTCCTCTTCCCAGTGCCCCAAGCACTTCAACAGAGCACAGACATTTTAAAGTGTGCAATAGGAGTTCCCCATTTGCTTTTTAGATTATGAAAAATTACCATTTAAAGCCTATTCCCAAATGGAGACGGCAGTGTTTTAGCATAATAGCACGATCATTCAAACCTAAATTAGGAACAAAGTGTGAGAGGCCTCTGCTGAAATAGAATCAGAGTTAAACCCCAACAGAGCGATGGGACAGAGTGCTCCAGTATCAGACCAGCACGGATTATAGTGACAATGTCAAATTAAAGGCGACACAAGTGGCTCACAATAAAGACATGCTCTACACAGAGTGACCAGTGCCTGTAGGTCACGATAAGTGTTCACATAAAAGGCTGTTTGTGCTACTGTGCTGCTGTGTTAGACCTGTGATTGATGCTTTGATTGTTTTTCTATATTTAGCTTTCGTTCTTTAAAGTTCGGGTTTGTCACGATTAAGACTAGTTTAGATTTGCCCGGGTTTGCCATTGTAGACCTGGCTGAGTCTAACATTTAATGAGGTGGAACCTTCTTTCACACAGAGGTGCTTGCTGTTAAAGGTTTTAGAATTACTGTGTTAGACTGTTAACGCTTAAGACAGGTTTGTTCAGTGTAGTCTATTTGGTATTGTCCTGTGTAACCTGTGTAAAAGGGCATTTTCATTTTTGTTGATAAATAAAAACACTAGATTTTTAATCAAACGTTCAAGAAAGCTCCTAAATGTAGAACAGAACAAATCATAAGAAGTGATTAATGCCACTGCAGAACTTTTAGATTGAGGAGAGTTTGTCCATCTGCTGTATTAGACGTTGTGTTTCATTAGTCAATATAACACAGACCCTTGTCTAATGGCAAAACACCATGAGGAAAGAAGCCTTGAGTTTCAAGTGTTGAAAACAGCCTGTGTTGTCAACTGATTAAAACTTAACTTGCGTGTCCTGTGGCAATCTGCGGTCATGACAGCTCCATAAAGCACATGCTTACATCACATATTCTACATGTAATAAGACTCTGTTTTCATTATATCACACTACGTTCTTTCTGCACATTCACAACCTGTCTGTTCCCTCTGTAAAGGATGTCAATATTATGGGACCAATGGTGGTGCAATGCTTATACACGCCCCATATGTTGAACCCCTGCCCCCATACCCTCAGAGAAAAGTAATAATGCACTATTTCAAGATTCAGACGTTCAGACGTGTGTCATTCCACATTCATTTTCTGCCTGCACAGTGCATATACAACAATACATTTCCTAACCAGTAAAATCAAACATATACAGTATGCGTATGAGGTTATTTCAACTGATTACAGAGTGTGATGAGTGCGGTGACAGCCCTTGGGAATAGCTCCTTAGACCCATCTCCTCTCATTAAATATAAAAGTGCGTTTCATGTTCTCACCTTTGGCGGGCTGCATGTTGTCTTTTACTCACGCGTCTCTATCTCCATGCATTGGCGCACACACAGATGCACATTGGATCAAAGACTTGTCATCCGTTTGAGTTGGTCTATAATGGAAAACTACTCTATTAAAACGTCCCAGAGGGAAGCTGAGTAGACGCAGGGGTAAATCTGAAAATATGCTTTAAAACATGCTACATACAGCAACAAAATTGTCTACTTACACGGCAAAGCACTTTTTTTTTTGTTCTCTTTGAGTAAATGTGTGCCTCCATATAACTCGATCCACTCCATTTACTACACAAAAGGTAACTCCATGTTCTCTTTCACTTCACCATAAATCTCCTCTTTGGCCTCGGCACTGTCTTGTTCAAAATATTCCTTTAATAGCCTTTTGCTGATATTGTTTTGCTTCTCTGGACACATTACCTATTAAGCCATATCTATTATTATGCCATTTCTACAAATTTCCACTTTCTATATTTAACATATACACATATTTTTAAGTCAGTGTTATCAAATAGTTTCCACAATAGACTATATAAAGAAAGAAGTTAGGTTAACTTGAAATGCTTTCCTCGTCTTGAAAACCTATTATGAAAACAACTCAACTTTGTGTTTTGTAGCTACTTGTGAGTAAGCAAACCATTTATTTTTACTCTTATTATTATTTCAAGAGTCTATTATCCACAGATGAATTGCTTTCACACTCATTCAATGAAAAAAATACTACTGTTGCTCATCACTGTGTTTTCAATTTGGCCGTCATGAGATACACACAGCTGGAGGTCCCTCTCACAAACTTTTAAAAGAGAGTTCAGCTACAAAAACTAATTCATTTTGTGGGGGTCTGATGGGTCCTGACTTGGAAAATTGGGAATTATTTTATAAGTTGAGAAATAATACACAAAATACCACAATTAAAAGGAACATATGAATAACTTGAGATGCCAAATTTATAGCCTGTTGAGGATTTATTTAGTTAATAATGTCATCTTCTTACATAATACACCATTGTCTTTTCTTGGGCATTGTGGCACCTATATTAGTTTGGTGCATCTAGGCTCAGAAACAGCTTTATACTGGACTGGGACAGTGTGCTACATAGTATGATTGCTATTCCTTTGGCAATTTCCCACAGTCCCCAGGGCAAGAGAGATATTTGTGGTTTTCAGTCCAGTCTCCCAGTGAAGTCTCAGATGAAAGACCACTTGCCACCAGTAGGAGGCACCCTGGCATTTTTCCCACTACACTGAATGTCTCAGTAAGAGCCCCTGATAGTATCCTATTTTCCCGGTTGCCTTGTCTGTCTCCTGCCTGTATTTCAGAAGGAAATCACAGAAAAAGGCAAGATTTGCTATATACAATCATAATCAGGGTTGAGGATAGATTTTAAATGATGGATTTTGCAGTAATTTAACCCCATACAAAAAATCTATTTTACTCTCTACTTTGACTTTGGGGCGGCAATCAAATGTTATTTGGTGCTTTTATATTTCAAATGTTAAAGATAATTCTCTGTGTCTTGGTGGGTAAATCCTCTGCTCTGCACCCTCTTCTCTCACACCAACCAAATTGACATTGTCTTTCACTATATCCATAAAACTAATTTCATAATCAATTTATTCACTGGTAAGATACAACTAGGGAAGGCTGGCCGAGTTGTGGTAACCAATCTGTGCCAATGAGCTCCAAGACCACTACCAATCACTCTCTCACACAACACACTCAAACTTAGGCAAGGTGAGTGAGGTGTCTTGCCAAAAGCCACAATGACACAAATTCATTAGTGAGAGTCACTTTCCAGTTATACTCCTCCAATGTCTGAAGTCCAAACCAAATGCTTTTACTGAGAGAGGATTGACTGTAGACCTCTCAATTATAAAGCCCCAAGCTGATCAATGACGATCAATGATCAATGATTTTAAACATTTGGATCTCAATTTGATTACATTTAATTCACTGCACTGCCCTAGGACATACTCAAGTTGCATGTTTTTGTGGTGCAAAGCATTTAAGAACCTAAACACACATGTAGAAAAGCTTTACTTTGACATTTTGTTTCTTTTCACCTACCAACCCAAAACTTGCTTGTAAATGAAAGGTTACGCTCCAGTGGCTATATAAAAGAAGTAATAAATAGCAGCTCTATTTTCCAAATCGACAGGCTCTTTTGTGCTTAAAATGCCTGCAGAGGAATACTGCAGACCCAGGAAGGTGCAATAAGTGAATTAAATTATTGTTGAGTTGTTCTAATAAAGCTCACAAATCGTTACACAGAACAGGTATAATGTGCCTCTGCAGCAGCAGCACCCGCCGTGTCCATTCAACCCACTAAACATTAATAAAGTCAGACCACCTGTGAATTCAAAGCTCAATTGATAAATAGGGGGTAGTGAAGTAAAATGATGCCATTTATTCTAATGTCTGCCAAGATTCCATAAAATACAATAGATTCTAACTTACATAGATTGAAAAAGCATATATGAGGTTCTGGTCTTGCGTCAGCAGAAGTCTCATCCAGACCCCTGCTGTTTCAGTCACATGATTTTTTCCTGTTATGGTCATTCAAAAGATGCGTAATTGCAGCTACTTAGCTGTTAGCTCCCATTGGTGTCATGCACGTTGAGCAGAAGTGCTATTCCTCTACAATACTAAAAGAGAGTGGACTTTTCTACTATGTGACTGTTCTGACCAATCAGTGCAAAAGCAGGACAGAGTAGAGCTTGATTGGGGAAAATCTAAGAAATAAAAAGTAGTTTTTGGGCAAAATGAAGTAATAATATCTCTAGCCAGTTTAGAAGCTAGTTTCAGTTCAGTTTTATAACTGTGACCCCCTTTATTTGTTTCATTTGTTTTAGGTCCATCCTGGACCTAAAAGTTTTACAGAGCTCTTTTTTTTATCTATGAATCCACTCCTTTTAACCAGTGTGTTGTCCTGTGGGTTCAGGGCAGCAATATCTGTCATCTCTTTTTTCAAACTTATTTATTACTATTATGTAAAAGGCTTGTTTTATAACAGCTCACCGAATGCAGCTGATTACATCAAATTATGCATTCAGGTTAATGGGATTCAGATGATTCAGATGATTTCCAAACTAATTAGAGTCCAAACCCTTTATGAATTTAAAATGGCAAAATCAAAATAGAGTCTCACAGTTGACCAAAAGCATTAGCATGACAGTGTCCCTTTGACATGGTGCATTATTCCCAAAATGAGCCAAATTACAAGTGATCTCTGACATTAAAACACACCAAATACAAACCGCATTAAGCAGCATTGCTAAGAGAAAGTCATTTATTGCTAATTTGTTCAAATGGTGTGAGTACTGGTGAAATAGGATCACTAAATTTTAAAAGGATATGTTATTTTCCCATATAGACAAAAAGTGAGCATTTTTAACATATTCAACAAACAAATTAAAGATAAGACAATGACAAAATAAAAATGAGACAAAATAAATTGCCTCAACAAATTATGCCTGTAGTAGCACTTCCCTGACTTACAACATTACTCTATAAATTGGAAGTTATAAGAAAAACTTAAAAAAAAACAAAAACTCACTCCTGTCTCTGCTCTGACAGCTAATTTAGCATGCACATATCCTATCACACACACAACAGAGAAGTCGTCTGACTCCATCCAATCTCCAGGCCCCAGGCATGCTCTGCTGGGGATGTTCTCAAAATGCACCCATCAATCAGACAGCAGACAGCCCCAAAGCTCCACCCACAGCTAATGCTACTGTGCTAGCAGGTGCAACACCGGAGCCAAGGTGAAGGAAGGCGCTGCGGCTCCAAGCTAACGCACCTGAAATATTAAAGCGACTAACTTTTGATACAAATTTTATTATGGTGACGTAGAACATAACTGAACAAAAATTGTGCCGATTTGGCTTGACTACAAATTGAAAGTGCAGATCTGAAGATATTGGCCTCATCAAGCAATAATAAAATGTATCATACACATTGAATACTAATGGGGGAAATAACATAAACATTTTGGGTGCAGCCATCTTGGATTTATTTTTCTTCCAAGAAGAAATCCTGATGAAAGTTTTTGACTCCCAACATCTGGACACAGGCCAAGACAATTGACAAAGCTTGTAAATAAGATGGCTTTGGCTTCCATCAGGGCAACTCAGGCAAGCATATTACTGTATCCCTTAGCTACTTCATATAAAACATGTTTAACGACTAGAGGCATTAAAGAACTGCAGATTCACACAAACAAGAAGCAAAGGAGCGAAAAATATAAATCACTGTCCTACCACAGACCCTGGAGAGGGGACGGGGGGGTGTTAGTGGCCTGTGTAGGAAGATAATAACTTTGCCTCTTTGTATGTGAGGAAAAACACATGACCTGAATGTAATTACTCTTCCTACCATCTCATGGATTATTAGGCTGTACATTTCTTCTAATGTGTTGTAATGTATTTTACAATGAATGGTGTGGTATCTCCAAATCTTGATCCACACTCAAATGCTTGTTTTCAGACGCATTCTTTCATATAAAATGCCCCTACTTGTGTACAAAAGTGTACAAAACATCCTACATATCTTGCTACCCAAACATGCCCCCCATTAACTTTTATTCTGCAGATCTTTGCTGACCAATTCTGGCACTGCTGACAGGACTGTCTTGTAATGTGATGAAACCTGCTGAAATAGTGGCATATCACAATTTTGTCATATACCTTTCAGGGTCCAAAAGCAGACATTGAACAAGGATCAAATGATAACCAACACAGCACAGTAGTTTTGTTCTCTTTATGCCAACAGATATTTGGCAGGCCAGGGGAGAGAAAATTCAATAGTTTGTGAATTAAAGCAACAGTGATGTGGTGCAAACGCCTGTCCTAGTTCTGTTTGTCTGACAAAACAAAACGAGCCGACAGGATGGAGACGCGGAGAGCAAAATATGGAGAGGGTTAGGTTATGTAAGCTCCGGGTGCCTATGATGTCAGCTGCCTGGTCTTCACGGGTGCAGACATGCCTTTGAACCAGCACTAGGGAATGCATCCAATCCAACATGCAGTTTGTAGAGGGCTGTGTGACAGAAATTGGTTGTATGTCTGTAATGAAAAATGATCATTGTCTCTATTGTGTGTGCTTCTTACTATAAATATGTCCTTGAGGAAGAGGATAGAGTTATACAGCAGCAGCTCTGTGTGTATGTGTTAATGAGGAAATGCAGGGAGAGTGCTGGTTGGAATAAGGAAGCAGGCAGCTCAGTAAAAGCAGTACATTTATCATGAGTTTTTGGCCCCTGTAGTGACACTGTGGCCATGTTCCCAGATCCAAGAATGGACTTTGCTGTGGACAATATTTCAAAATTATGAGTAACTGTTACAACAGGCAAGAATAATTCTTCATTTCTGACATGTTTTGTTGGTAAAATGTGTTTGTATCACTAGTGCAGATTGCTACTTGCCTTATGCATCCAAATGTATAAGCAGCTGTATAACAAACTTAAACTTAAAACTCAAATGCAACATTCATTCTTACTGAATTAAAGGAAGACAATAAGTCTCCACAAGATATTATACAAAGTAAGTTTGAAGATGTGAAAAACTACTCTAAAGCAGAGCCCGCTGATTTAAAAAAAGAAGACAATTTCAGGCACGTTTTAAAAAATCAATGATAAACTGCAACAATATTATCTGATCGAGATAATCCCCCGTAATATTGAGACATACATTTTTGTCATTATCTCCCACTAATGCTAAATACTGATAAAGAAAAGTTGATTCATTCTCATTAAATGCAGCCCAGAGAATAACCTTTCAAGAAATTAAAAAAAACAAAACAAAACTGTGAGGTAATAATCTATGGGCTTCAGTAAATATTGTGTGTTCCAAGGTCTCATGTGATCATGAACCTACCTCACCCTTCTGAATATCAGAAAAAGTGCGAGAACATATGGGTTTGAAATACTGTCTAAAGACACAACATAAAACCTTGTGTTCTTGACAAAACCTTGCATTTGTCTATTTTTTTTATAAGCAAAATATATAAGCTCAACAAAGTGAACGTTACCTTATGTGGCTCCAAAATGAACGCCAGAGGTTTAAGAGACTTCAACAGCATTTACTGCTGTTGCTTACATGGACCAACACTCAATACTTGATGTTTTTGGAGGACCTTTGTTGTCACACTATCACAAACTCCAATTACATGCCAACTGGGGTGGTCAACTGTCAACTGTTGCAGCCTAATACTGTCATAATCTCACGGTGGTTCCAACTTTCAATCTTGACAGAAAATGACACTGACCTCTCTTATGCGAAACTAGTTCTTCATTGTCATTAAGTGTCAGATCTAAATGCATGAGTATAAATGTCGTTTGCATCCCCCGGGCCTATGGTAATGCAGCATTCTGCTCTCCTCGCCCTCCTCTCCACTGTTGTCCCATCACGGCTCACAGACTCTGCCCCGCGATCCTGTTAGTGCTTATCAGAGCATAGCCCACTCCCAAACACACACAACCACCTTTTGCTCCGATCAATACCAAATTTACAGAGGCAGCCGTTTCCCCTGGAGTTCTGCTCTCTCAAACACATATTCTCTCAAGCAAGCGGTAGTGCCAACGATAGCACAAAGTCAGTGATATGTGAACGAGGATCTTATTGGTACATCCAGTTTTTGACAAGCAAGAAAGCGTATGTCAACTGCAGCTGCTTAGCAAAGCAACACCATTTTACGAACCGGTCTCAAAACCACCTGTTTCGATGTTGCACTGTTCATGAGGCCCTTAATCTGGATGAATGAGGCAAAGAGATCAATAGCAGAGCTCAAAAACAAGGGCACACCTCCCTCTGTGAAACGCCCTTAATGGATAAAAAGGATTGGAGTGTGGAGATAAAAGTGCAATCATATTTGGACTAATTCCTCTGAAGAACCGCTGCTGTCTATTTCTTTGTGCCATTACATCAGCGCACAGCTCTTCCTCCTTTAATCTCTAATGATGAAGAAGGAACAAGGAGTTTCTGCAACCACAAGGGACAAGCCGCACCGGGATGGAGGATCTAACGGATAAGGCAAGGAGGGCGACAAAAACAGTCTGGAAGTTTGGGGCCAACAAGTGAACCATTTTGGATGCTATGGAACGTAAGGGCTGCAGTGCACAATGTAACATAATTGACCTGAATATGTGCAATTATCAAACTGCAAAGGCTGCATTTATTTAGTAAAGAATGTCTAATAGAATATTCTTTTTGTGAATAAAGATGTGGTTACCATGTAGTTTCGACCTCTACAAACATGTTCTAAAATGCAAGGGAATCTTTTATTGTTTAGAAGCTAATATTTCAGTCAGTGTGTTTCAAATATGACCTGAAACTTATTTGAAAACATAAACTGCAATATCCATAAAATAGCAATACGATTGCAATGCGAAAATGCCAATTTAATGTTTGTTTCGCAATGAAGAACAAAAAAGTGACTGTATGAGGGAGGAAAGCATCTGTTAAAGTATATGAAGCAATTAAGCTGGATTCAATTACAAAATTCCAATCTATTTGAATCAACACCATAGGCAATAGATAAAGCACTAAATACCAAATTATAATGGCTGCGTTTGAGAGCTTAAAACTAAAAACTAGTTCAACAATATAAAAGTACAAAGATGACAAATTCCTGACTTAAATTCTTAATGCAACAATGACAAATATTTCCACTTATTTCAGTTAATTTCTCTCTCTTCTTTGTAGTCCTTCAGAAAAAGTCACAGAAATTCAATAAAAAAACATAAGTATTGTGTAAGAGACATTTTTTTACACCTGAGACAATTTTTACTCCACAAAGAAACACAAAATGTTGACTTCCAAGCCCGTTGTGACCTTGTTAGTTGTTTATGTGTCCGACTAAAGCCAGTCTATCTGAGCACAAGGCCAAAGGTATTTTTAGAGAAACCCAAGCCGTGCACTCAACACAACATTACAAAGGAACACCCCAACCCATCTACACACATGTTTACAAAGGAGCTGAATACAACAGACCCATTTGGAGAAGGTCAACAGAAGAGCCATGTTTCAACAAAAGGTGATATAACCTAAACGTTCCTAGTGAGAACATTATGTTTATGCTAGAAACGAATAAAATGACCAAAAATATAAAGGGGTGAAACAGGGGTGAATCCTAGGCAAGTGCAGTACATTTAACAACTACATTCTATGACTATGGCTGCATACTGCACATTACAAAGTAGTTACAGAAAAGTGCTATATATAATTTCTGTACCACTTATCAATTCTTCAACTATTGATACTATTCTACATTTAAAGTACTTTAGTTTATTCGACTCTTTATTTGAAGGTACAATGTACAGAGACCCTAGATTATAACTACTTTCACTCTCTCTTTTGCCCACACTTTTTGAAATTTGAATCAACAAACTTAACTTTCCAACCATTTCTCTCTCCCTTCTTTTCTTCTTTTTGCTTTACCAAGTGTATTAACATGTATCGATACCATCAATATGATTCCATTATACTTTTCTTAATTAGTAATACATTATAAGACCACATGGATGCATACTGTACATTGCAAGTAGTTACAAAAAAGTGATGGGATATGGTGTGCTTGTTCCAGGAGGCAGAGGTTTAATTAATGAAGTCAATTAACTTTTAAGTTAAATTGAGAAGAGCGAGCAATGTGGCATTAATTTAGAATGAAACTTCATCAGATATGCACGACCCACTAAAACTCATTCATATATAATAAATGAGAAATAACTAAACCTAGAAGGATCCATATAGGCACATACAGAGAAGCACCAGCCATGTTTGGGTTGACGTGAATTAATATTGTGTTTGCATGAGCACGAGTGGGCGAAGGACTCTCTTGGCTGAGGATATTAGTTATAGCAAACGTGAGCCTAACACACATCTTAAAGTGCCACATAAGCCTTAAGTATCAAAATATAAATCCAGTTCTCACACGGCAGCATAAACATCTAGAAAAGATGCAGCACATCTTGTTAAGTGAAGTTTAAACCCCGCAGAATGGATGCTGTGGCCAATGTGTTACAGGAAAAGCCAAGGGAGGATATCAAATGGAGATGTTGTACTCACCATCTTCTTTGCATTCCTCTGGCGGTTTTGCCTTCTTGGCCAGCCTCGGGTCCAGCCACGATGTCGTCTTGGTGTTGTGGCTATAAAGAGACAGAGTGAGAGGCAGCGTGTGATAGATGGCAAGAAACACGAGACTTGGCAGAAAAAGGGAACCGGGTTGGTGGATTCTTAATTCAGTCGCGGGGCTATTTCACAGAGCATAGATGAGCCTCCCTGGTGTAGTGGCTGGGTCTGAAAAGGTGTTGAGGAAGGCCGGGGGTATTATAAAAACGTCTTAGGTTAACAGAATAGGAATCGATACTTTTAATTTGCTTACTGGCGCTCATTAGCAGGCAGGGGGGTGATGGAGGGGAACAGCTGTGGGGTTGGAGCATTATGTCTGGTCCGTATGGGGTTATTGAGCAGAGGCTATACCAGAAATGATACTGTGCCAGGCAAACTATACGTGCCTTCACTTTATGGCGACAGAGACTGAGAGAAGAGGGGAAAGAGGTGGCGGTGTGTAATAGCTACAATAAAAAGAGATGTGGAAGATATGATTGAGCGAAATTCGTAGAATCACGCGGCCTCGTACTTCTTGTCCTATTTCTTTTATTACATTTGTGTGGAGGAAGATGTTGTTTGGATCAATGAATTCAATCTAATGAAATGTGGAATAAACCAAAGAAGTTATATATTGTATAATGGAAAACTCAGCCTATCTTTTATGTTTAGGGCATTTAATTCTCTCTTTCAAAACATCAAGTACTAACATACCACCACGGGGCTTTTAAGATGCAGGTCTGTACTTTTACTCAACCCTGTGTCCTCAATTCTGATTTTAACTTTCCAACCATTCCTCTCGCCTTTCTTTTATTCCTTTGGCTTCTTGCTTAAATTGATCTCATATGGAGGCCAATCAAAGGAAAGGATTTTTTTGGCAGCCGCTAAAACTTTTGGCATGGCATCACTTCAACGGCACTCTCAGTAAAAACTTCAAGCCTCAAATTCAGTCAGCTAACTGCATCACTCGAGTGTAAAGTGCTTGGATAGGTGTGGCAGAGCATGTTTTCAATGTAACGAGGAGGAGACATGGACGTCACATAGGAGAACACTAAAAGGATCATTTTCTGCATGTACAATCAAAGTACGCACAAGGATTTAACAATATAACAATATGAATTACATTATGATCCTTTATAGGTGTCAGCGCATGTGTAATTATCCCTAGAATTACATGTAACCATCTGTGCACTGGTTGTCATGGTACAATGACGTTAAAAATGACTGTACAATATGCAGGACATTGTTCATCAGAATAAATATAAAAGTGAGAGAACCCTTTCGAAATTATAATACCTTAATACTTAGTTACTACCTTAGCTATATGACTTGAGAGTTTCTTAATCTGTAGTATGGAGGAAAGGTTTGCAAACAAAGAGGATTAGCAAATGTTTAGCAGTTCACTTCAGAGATTAGCAGCCGGTAAAAAGAGAGATTGACTGAATGGCGGGCCTCACTTCTGAACTAAAGTAGTGGGCTGCACACAATATACTGCCCTTAATCCATCACAAAAAGAGCAAAAGTGATATCCAAGAAATAATCATTTTAAGTTTCTTACGCAAAAAACTTCCTCTCAATATAAAGTCCTTATTTGAAACGTAGCACTTGATGTAATGTGTTTCAGATGATGACATTCCTTTTGGGCCAATAATATTTAATACCAATGGACACCCCTGTAATGAATATTGTTGAAAAAAGTTTAGTCTCTAAAATAAATCATCAGGGTCAACTGATTAAATAAAAATACCAATAAGGAAATCAGGCCCATCTGAGAGTATGACATCATCACATCTAGAAACTGAAAACCACCAGTTGTTTAGTAATTGTTGCAATATGGCACATACAACACAGATTTTCTAATGACATATATTGGCAACCAAAAAAACTTTAGAACAAGTTGCTAAATCAGTCCACAGATTTCCACTTACTCAATAAAATAGACTTCTCCCTTCTCAGTGTAGGCCATCTCCCAGTTGTCGGGCAGGGGTCCTAGCTCCTCGTTCTCTTCTGGTTTGGGAGCTGTGGTTTGGGGGGACTGTTTTTCATCCTTGGACCCCTCGGAGGTGGTATCTGGTACTGGGTTGGTCGGCGCTGATCCGGGGTCTGCTGAAGCGTCTGTGCTTTTGTCCTCATGTTCACTGGACTCTGGGGGCACAAGACCAGGGCAGAGTGAGAGAGTCAAATGCATTCAATTCAGTTACACAGAGCAGGTGAGGCGAGGGAAGCGATGCGAGGAGAGAGCGATGAAGAGAGATAGAGGTGAGATTGATAAAAGATTAGATTTGGGTAGATGCAGAAAGTGATAGGGAGATGTGCTGTACATAAAAAGTCATGTTGAGTGTCAGACAGAGGTGTACAATATGAAAGTGAATTATGAGGGCATCCTGCATGAATATAGTCATTTTGAAGCTGAGTCTGCTAAAGCACTGGCCCTATCTCACTATGATAAAAATTCTGTGCTCAGACATAAACAAGTTGTGGAAAATAAACAGAATTGGCATTGTTTATTTGTTGATTTAGCTGGATTAATAATCCAAAATAAAAAAAAACCATCACTGAACGGTCTTTGTCATTGGTTGAGCCACACAAGAAGGTATTTTACACTCTACATACCCGTTACACATATACCATTTTACGTCACTAGCTGGACACAAATAGAACAATCCAATAGTGACATAAGGGGTAAGGAAGCTGAGTAGGGACAAACTAAAAAGAGGCTTGAGCAATAATCTATGAGAGGAAAAGTGCAGTGGTTATCTGCTCGGATCACATGAGCTGTATCGACCCTTCGGCTCTCTTGGTCATCACACACTCACCAGAGCACAGCGGGGCCCCCTACAGGCCCCAAGCAGAGAACATCGTGCTCACTGCTGCTTTGTTAACTCAATCTGGCAACCACTGATCCCTGAACAAACTGTACGCTTCCTGGAAATAATCGATTTTCATTTGTCAGCAAATTAAAGCTACACTATGTGACCTTTCTGGTGGAAGACCCGTCACCTGTTGCTTTACCCGGAAGTTCCACAGTACAAAATTAAATGTATCTATCTCTAACTTACAGGTCGGATTTGTGGAGAGGCGACACCACTCACAGTAAGAATATGTTTAGAATGTTTAGAAACACCTGAAATTCAATATCCATGATTCACTGGTTTACTGACATGCTGTAGAACATCCCAAGCAAAGCAATAACATCTCCATGGAGACAAGCAGGAGGCAGATGTCACCAGAAAATTTATATAGTGCGGTTATTAAGCCGTATAATATTCAGTGCTCTAACTCTGATGTTTTAGCACACTTCACTGAATTAGTTTGTTATTTTGGTTTTCACATAGTAAATATTACATTTTTATGTTTTATGTTCTCGTGTTGTATTTTTTCTCTCATTAAGCTTGATGGTTTGGAGTGTTTACAGATGTCTTTCTTTTGTGGATCCAGGTAAGTTTAGAAATACATTAAGTTAAAATGTTAAATCATGCTGTACTTTGCCTTCTTTATATCTTCTTTTCACAGTCTAAAGTCTAAAAAAAAGTTAAATATCCTACCTTCCTTCAGATTCCTTTGGTGTAAAACCCAAAACCTCATCCTTTACTGTCAATTATTTAAGATTTTTCCAAAACTCATGCAGCGTAATCTTCCGCTCCATACTTAAGTGCATACTGTGCTGTCTGATGTTGTACTGTGAGAGAGCTGTCCTCAAGTCATGAAACCGGTGTTGAAAGTCACAGGACCGAAGCATGGTTTTAGATTTGCAATAACAAAAATTAACTTTATAATGCCCCCTTTGATTTGTGTGTTTTCATGTGATCGTGGGATGCACTCTGAGGCTTGAATGTGCTGAAAAACTGGAACTTCTATTTGATCTATCTTAGTCAGTATCTGATATCGAAGTGTTGTTCTTAATGTTGTGGTTTAAAGCTGTTCAAATACTTTTATTGTTCAAATTTACTTACGAAACATGAGAGTTGTCCTTGCTGCCAGCTGTTTTTTGGAGTTTACAAAAATTAATCAAGGGTTTAAACAAGCAAAATAAATTGAAAAAGAACACAACAGCGAGCCAGATTATTAAAATCCAAGTTGTTGCGAAAATGACTGTATGAGTGTGGCCTGAGGCCGTCAGTGAAGAGGAGTTCAATGAAAAGAACAGGTGACAAGTGACAAGAGACTCCCATGGACTTTAATGAGGAAACTGCACTATATTCACATCTCACAAATTGTTCTTTCAGTCTCCTTTCATTACAGCCTAATTTTATCACCATGCCGATATCAGCAAACACATCAAATCTGCCTAAAATATGCATTTAATTACCTATATAACTGAGGAAATCATAAGGTTATGGTTACGGTTAATAAAATCATATGTTTCATAGTACCAAGCCTTAGCTCTGAGAAGCTGTCACTCTACCCTCACATCTAACTGCCTCGACAGACTCATAGGTCAGGGTCAGAGGTCAGAGGTCACTGTGGAGGCTTACCTGGTGTGATGGCGACACCGTTGCCATTGACGATGGGCTTCTCCTCCTCCTCCTCTTCGGGGGGCTCGATGCTAGCCTTCTCCATGTTGCTGACCGACTTGTTGCGCTTCCTCTTGCCCTCAGAGCTGGGTCTGGCGCCGGGCAAGAGCTGGTCTGTTACATTTAGCAGCAGAGCGCTGGGCTCAACTGGAGGCTTTGGGGTGCCGTAGAAGTTATCTACAGGGAGAAGAAGCAAGGGTCAAAAACAATCATGTGTTTGTAGATTAGAACCAAACGCTACCGAGGAAGCTTTGTTCGATACAGAGGACGAAAGATAAACTACAGTACATGATGTATTGTGTGGTGTAGATAACTAAATGCTTTAAAGAAAAAAGTATGACAGAACCCTATCAGAAAGGACTATATATGTTATACATTATTATACTATATATATATATAATACACATATTCTGAAAAGTAAAATGGACGTTACAGCAGCACTGACACACTGTCAGCCATCCTCACATGTCAAGTGCAGAGAATGTTAAAGTCCTTCACAAAATACAAAGGAGCATCAGAGTAAAAGGAGATGATTAATATTTAATTTTGTTTCTGGTGCATTTGACAGGTTCAGACTTTGGAAAAACATCTCAACTGAATACAGTTTTGGGTTGACTTCCTATCCACAGCCTTCTCCTTCTCCTATTTTGATTTAATATTCAGAATAATTTCTGTAAGCAGCTGCACAATATCTGATAAAGACCACTGATAAACTTTACTTCTCTGCTCCATGTGATAAAATTTACTTTAGAGAAATGTTTTTCTGGCAGAAGAAAAGCTGAGCAGTGAAGTGTGGACTCAGACCTTGAGCGCATTGTTAATACAGTGAAGGTTTCCTGTCACAAAGCTTTTGTGTTTTGTTCAGAGAAAATAAAGACACGGTTAAGAAAATACTTGCATGCTGCCATTTGACATTTTGTGGCTTTTCAAAATATAATTGCAAGGCTTAAGTATAAAATATGAATAAATGAATTAAATAAATATTAATAGATATGTATTACTCACAGTTTGGCTTCAGAAGGAACAATGCAAACTTTTAAAGCTTGTAACCTTAGCTCTGACAATTTCTGCCAGTTTTAAGTTTTATGTACCAACTTAAACTTATAGAACTGTACATAAAATGGTAGAAATGGTAATAACATAGCAACTTTAAACCACGTTGGGGTATTTTACTTTAAGATGTAGTCAACTGTTCCTTGTTTTAGTCAAGACAGTTTGAGGTAACCTTGTTGGACACCTGGTATTTAATTGAATGAACACTGCTGCAACTTAGGCCCCTTTCCTATAGATTCCACCTCATCTCTCTTTCACCAACATCTAATTGGCCGTTAAATTATTGAAATGTACAAAAGCCAGAATGATAGCCAAGCAACTATGCAGAACAAACTTTGTTTCTCTCAATGTGGAAAGTGACGTAAACCTCACAGATCTACCACTCTGGCACTCAAGCGTTAAATTGACATCTTCAATTTTGAGCCAGTTATTTTTTCTCCATGGCAGTGGTGGGACAGCGGCAGAGACAGGAGTCAGGGGGAAGGGAAGAGGGGGAGAGGAGGAGAGACAGAGAGCGACAGAGAGAGAGAGAGAGAGAGAGACAGAGAGAGAGAGAGAGAGAGAGAGGGGGGGGGGGGAAGAGAGAAAGAGACAGATTTTGACTTTAACACACCTTTATTGCATTGGTAGATTTTGACTTTAACACACCTTTATTGCATTGGTCGAAAACATTTTAAAACAGAGAAAGAAAGAAAGGGAGAGAAAGAGACACAAAAGAGAGAGGGTAATAGAGCGTGGGTAAGAAAGAGTGAGAGAAAGAAAAAAAAAGAGAGAGATATAGAGGTGTTATCTGTGCAACAGCAGAGGTCTGGGGGGAGTTAGCGGTGGCCAGGCAGCGTATATTGTCGATGGTGTGCATTTTTCAGACTGCAGAAAAACCCTGCGCCTCAGGCTTGTTTGACCACAGGAGAGCCAGGATAGAGAGTGTGTTTATTGTGATTACTGAAGATCTCCACAGAGCAGACTTAGGGGTAGAGCCCAGAGACAGAGCCAACATGGACACAGCACTAGGATGCTTGTAGCTGGGATCTTCATTCACAATTTACTGCAGCAGACTGAATTCAGCTGCTCCAGGAGGGGTGCCACTGCTGTCTGCTCCAGGCCCAGAGATGGATGGGACGGAGGAGCTGTTGTGTAGAGCAGGAGTTATGAGTCTGTCTTCACATTCGCTCAAAACCTTGTCACTCAGCCTGAGAAATGGTACAGACCGCAGTGGCAATAATACAATACTGTAAAGTTGCAGTGAAAAGTTTTTTTTTATTATGAAAATGACATATTGTTTTTTTGGAATTGTAAATTAGTAATTAGATTAGCTTGCTTAGCTTAAAATATCTACCAGTGTAGGATATTGAGGGGCAAACAGGATGACTTTTCAATGAAACACAAAAACGTATGTGGTAACACATGATAATAACTATACAGTAATTAGCCTTAATAGAGCATGAACAAAGACTTAATTCATAATGAACAAACTGTTTATTAAAAATTATTCAGCCATAGTAACTACTTAATCTTAAACTTAATAATATCATAACCCTAACTTATAACCCTAACTTTTGATTAAGTAGTTACTAAGCCTGAATCATTCTTAATAAACTATTTGTTCATTATGAATTATGTCAGGGTTCATGCTTTATTAAAGGTACAGTTTCTTGAGGTTATCTGCATGATTTCACAGAAATAGAAAGCTAAAACTATACTTCAGAGCATTCTCCATGAATAAAGATGAATAAAGATGGCACACTGTGGAAGATTATAGCCAAAGGAACAACATTTCCATGGAAACAAGCAGGAGGAGGCCATCCTCCAGGCCAAATAAGAGTCAGGTTTGTGGAGGTAAAAGCGATAAACACGACCACATCCAAAACATGCTTTTATTTTAAGTCCATTTTTTTTGGCTAAAGTTAAATATTGTGGCTTTCAGGCTAAATAAGGTGTAGTCATTATAAAGTGGTAATGTGCGACGGCAATAGAAATCCCTGCACTAAAAGATTTCTGAATCCATATGGCCACTATTTTAAATTTATAAGACTTCTAATTGAAGGATAAATCTACTCCATTCATTTATTGTGTGAAACAGAAGAAAGGAAAGAAACTCTTTTAAACTTGAACTTACATCTCAGAGTCAGCCCAGAACTGTACATCATAAGGAGAGGGTGACCATAATTACATGCACTGTTAAGCGTCACTTGACTAAATCCTTACCTTCATATGTTCCACTTTCTAGCAGGGCGCCACTTTTCTCCAATTCCATGAACCGGTCAACGGTCACGAAATTATAGTCCACCCCCGGGACCTCTCCTTCCTTGGGCTGCCTGGTTGTGCCTGCAGCAGATAAGAGAGGCACAGTCAGAGTCAGTGGAGCTCCTCAGGACAACTGAATGAGTTCAGACAGAAACTCAATGGAGGACTGGGCTTTCAAAATTATGCTGTTAAAATTACACTGATGATAGGTCAACCCAAGGCACATGTAGTTAAAGTCCTCCGCGTCACTATGCAACAGAAACAAAGGTTTTGGTAGCATTTTTTCCTGGATAAACAGAAATATGGATATACAATATTTGGTAACTCTTTAGAATGATTACACTTTGATTAACTCTAATAAATCATGAAGAAAGACTTAATTCATAATGAACAAACAATTTATTAAGCGTGATTCAGGCTTAGTAACTACTTAATTAACCCTAGCTCCTAACCCTAACCCCTTAATAAAGTAGTTAAGTCTGAAAACTATTTGTTTTAATTAAAACAATTAAGTCTTTCTTCATGCTTTATTAAGGCTGTAAAGAGTGGAGTAATTATGAAGTGGTACCCAGTATTTTACATGTCATTGCATTTTCAGAGCAAATCTGACTACTGTAAAGAGCATTTTGATATTTAAGCTTTAAATCACTGAATGCACCTCTTTTGCTCTACCCAAGAAGTGTATTCACAGCTTTAGGACGATGGTGGCAGTTATTCAGAATAGAAATGACCCTGTGGAGTTCATTCACTGCCCTCTACGTCCTTCAGTTTTTCTGCTTGTTACACAGTGTGAGTGAATATCCAAACTGTGTGTTTCTGAGGGGGAGGCACATGGATAGGTAGATAAGTGATGCAATTTGAACGCCAAGCGCAGTAATCTCGTCCATTTGCATTGCACTGACGAGCGAGACGAGGAGCTTCTGACAGCAGCTGCCATTCTGTCACTTGACTGCAAAGCACAAGTGATAAAAATATTACCACTGTAAAAAACCCTATTTTAGAGTCTGTCTCAGCTGACTCAACAATACTCACTGGTTATCTACAACACCTGAAATCCAAAGCACTTGTTAACACCGTCATCACTGTGCACTAATGAGACTTGTTAAAAGCAACCACTAAGAGCACAGTAGGTTTTCACAAGTAAAGCAGGGGTGCTTGGCACTAACAGAGGAGCCTGTAAACTGCAGTAACACACTGATAATGACCTGTAAAGAATCCATCTGTGGTCCAGAGGGAGACCACTGATGTGCTCAAACATGCAGTCGCAGAGATTGGCCTTTAACAGCCCAATGACAGCATATCACATGAATGCACAAGCTTATAAAAGGCAGAGCCATTAATGTTTGAAATGCAAAGCTTTTAGCCACCCCCAATTCAATGATTACTGGAAATAAAGTCAATACTTTATCACCTTTGCTTGCAGCATGTAGGGGTCAGTGACACACAAGCCAGTTTTAAGATCTGCAGTTCGATCCCAGCTCTGACCAGTCCATACTGTTGTTGGGCCTTTGAACAAGACACTTTACCCATATCGCCTTTGTGACTAAGTCTCCTCAATTATCTAATTAGGACAATATGATCACTTGCATTTACAGTTGTTTCTATTTAATAATATCTAACCTAGTGCCACTACAGCAGAACATAAAATAACGTGATATTCAGTGTTTTGTCGAGATGTACCATTCTACCCTGGAGGCAGCAACATCACATGGCACCTGCTGACTGAGACATTTGCAGAGGCTTATAAGAGCAAATGGGTGTGGGGGGAAAACTATTATTTACTGGTGGTACAGTATTAGTGTTGTTTGTGTTTGTGCTTGTGTTGTCGTGTGGCACCTCCAATAGAGGGTCTCTGGCTTGTGTGTACCGGCATGGCGCCTGTAGTCGTCAGATTAACATCCTCTCGGTGCAAATAGGACCTTTGATGTTGCAGGGCTAAATTTAGCTACATTCTGGTGGGGACTTCTCTGGGGTGACACTGAAAAAAGCAACGAGCCACAATGTCTGCTCATTTTTGCACGCAGCATTTTAAATGGACTGTTTCAGTGATTTTTGCATAAAATATGATTTACAAAGCTTTGATGGGAGCAAATGAAGGTTAAACGCTATGGCTATTACAGTCATGCTAACACCCAGGCAGAGAGCTTTGAACCTCTAATGCCCCCGGTTTTAAATATAGGCCATTTCAGAAGTAAGGAAGGCTGCAGCTATAAATATACATGTCCAGATTTACATGACTTTTGATCTGCTGCTTAGTGTTAATGTCCTGTAGTACTCTTTAAATGTATACGCTGTAGTCAAATTGGTTTATGCATTCAAAGAAAAACTTTCACAATATATCTCGCTGCAACTGCTAATCTTCTACTGAGGTATTTGTAGTGTGTACTTTTTGGTGTTGTTCTGAACCTATTTCACTCAAAGGGTTGTTGAGGATAGACAGCAGTGGTCAAAAGTGTGTTTATTTTTGACTAAGTTGAACAGTTTGAAGCAATAGTCCTTGAAAGCTTAGAAACTGCATTGCGTTTCACATTGAGTTCATTGCTGACATTTTGTGAATGTAGCCCTGATGGAAATAAAAGGAATATGAATAAAAAATGAACACACTGCAGCTGTTGTGTAAATGCCATGCTTCTGAGCTCATCAAACATGCCTTTGTGGTCAATTGCGTCAAATTTGTCTTTTGTTTGTTTTTTTTTTTTGTTTGTTTTGTTTGGTTTTTTTTGTTTTTTACATCACAAAGACACTATATTTGTCCAAAGTCTGAATACATGTTGAAATATCCTATCAGGGCTTACAAACATTTTTTTAAATCACAATTGAGATTTGAGGTTTCCTGGCCTCTCAGCAAAATACAGCCACATGTAAGGTTAAAGTTACAATGGAAATAAGCTATTTATCTATAGATAGTGTGTGCATGCCAAGAGCAAGGTTAACTACATTTAGTAAACATAAGCCTTGTTTCCATCGGGCCGGTGCGGGGTGGTACAGTGCAGACCCTGAGTGTTTCCACTGCATGAAGTGATTCGTGCCACCCCCTTTTTAGGGGTCCAAAGCGGACTGCTGAAGGTACTACCTTCCAAAAGAGTCTGGAACACTTGGGACCTGGGACCGGTTCGCAGGGGAAGGTGCTAGTCACGCCCCTGCACAGTCATTGGAGGACCAGCAGCAACTCCAACCAAGTTGTGTTTCCATGCTCCGAGTACGGCTCCGGGTCCAGTTTTTTGCATTTATTTCATGTATTTGCACCTCTACGCTGCATTTTAATCTCTCTTTATTTAATGCATTGCGTTTGCTAGTGCTAGTTGCATTATACACTGCAAATGTCATATATTTTATCTTGACGGGAGTGGCGTGCTTTGATAAACAGGAAACGGCTGGCTAGGTCAGTTTTGCTAAAAATATCAGCTGAATATATAAGTTGCCATTACTGGAACTACAGCGGTATACCACACAATCAAAGCAGAGTCTGGTGAGAAACTGTTATTTTATGTTTATATCTGTTTTTTGCCATCTTAATGATGATCGTTTATCCGAGAAATGTCACACGCGCCGTTACTGGCGTACTGCTGGTCCTTCAATGACTGCGTGGACGCGTATCCAGTCCCAACCCCCGCGAGCTCATTGTTGTGCCGTTGTTGATCTGTGTAGATGCTCCTGTAGCACTGGTCTTTTTATAGCTGTCCTGTGCCTCGTGGCGGCGCAGGCCTATGTCACGTCTTTGGGCGTGTCTTGGTAGACCTGTGTCACACCCAAAAGCGGCCCTGGGCCGTCTGTGATGGAAACGCTTCCTGGCTGGGGGTGCCTCCCCCCAACTGTTCTGCAGCAAGGCAGCCCCAAGAGAACTGTGCCAGTGGAAATGAGGCTATATATCAATGCATCCAATAACAATATCACAAATGAACAATATCATCTTGGGGTCGATATTTATTGTATGCATCTCTCATTTGCACTAGAGAGACATTTGTCCTTGTATGTTTATATGTGGGAGGGCCAGATAATTAACATGCAATATCTATCAGTCATTATAGACACTGTCATAGTACAGAAGCATTTTGTTGCAACTTAATTATGTGTATGTGGTTGATTTAGAAATGGGTTTACTGGGAATAGGGTTATTGTGTCAGTGGCATTAACCATTATTATTCACTGTCAAAAACCATAAAATACCCACATTTTCAACAGTTGAATTTGTGGTATAGTACAATATTTATTCTCTTGGAGCACATGTGTTTGGCCATGTCTTTGTCTCAGTTCAGCCATCTAATTTGTCCTAGTCTTTTGATTATGCTACATATGCATCTTTCCCTGGATTCATGCTGAGATTTTTGGAGAAAAACAAGGAACCGAAGGTCTCTTACCTAAATGTGGCTCTGACTGTCTCTCAATAGCAGAGGTGAGTGTAATCCTTTACAGTATTTGTGCAATTGCTTATGCTTTATCAGTAAGTAAACATTATAGCTAATAACCAACTTTTGCCAATACTTGGTTGGCAACAATATATTTTGTCAGACACGTGCGTTTTCACAAAGAAAGAACCTGCAAAGCACTGGGCGCTTGCTATGACTGTATCATATTTGTTTAGGTGCTAATCATTGATTGTGTTGTTGATTTGCAGATATCTGCTGCTGAGGCTAATGGTCAGCTGACATTTACTCTCCCATCAACAACTCACTGAGACTTAAGTAACACATTGTAAGACTGTATTACAGGATTTTAAAGGATTTTTTTTCTTTTATACTCTGGTTCAAGTTGAAGTCTACATAGATAATGCACATTCCTATTTGGTAATGTGTTTTAAGGGTGGACATAGAGATGACTGAGAGACTAACAAATGACTTGTAACACCTCTGTTCTCAGGCTGCTTCACGTTAAACCACATGTGGGAGAGGCCCAGGGACCTGGGCTTTATATAAAAGGTCAGTATTTGGAATGAGCTACATTTGCCTTTGTCTTTGGAACCATTGGAGTAATGATTATGCTTTTTGTTTTCAGCGGTCCAAAGCCACATATGTGCTACTATGGCCAAATATTGTCCTTTTTGTTACACTGTGTTGAATACAGGCTAATTAGTTAATGCTGAACTTGTGTATTGTAATATTGAAATAATACAGTATGATACATGTTCAAGCAATCAAATAGTTTAATTGTGGTGTCTAAGCTACTGTGTATGAAGGAGTTTTATTTTGAAAAGCACACTAGCATTTAACAGGTAGAAGCCATAAATCCACCTACAGTAGTGGGTCATAAAAATAAAAAATGGTAATGGTAAGATACTGTACACCTGTATACAGTAAGAAACAGTTCTTTCATCCATGCTGCATGCTTACCGTAAATATACAGCTTTGTACAGGTAAATTTTGCTGCCAGTCCTTTACTGTATATAAACACCAACTTTCTTAGTGTGTGTTTTAATATTTTTTTCAGGAATAGGAATATTGCAATTCAAAATGTGTTATTGTGGCAGATCTGCCAATACTAAAAGAAATAGCAGAACTACTGTAACAGAAAATGCATTGTGATTTGAAATGAAGCACTTGTAACCTCCAGCATACCACAAGTACCAGTTACCCTGCATCAGCTCGTAACCGCTGGCAACAACTTCAATAGTTCCATATAAGAAGTGTACATTACACATCTCCAGGCTATCTGTATGTTAATGAAACTCCATGTACTTAATGCATGACCTCTATCAGCACCTTCCCATTTACACAGCTCCACGGAAACACTATGAGCAAAGCGTTGTGTGCTTTCAATAACTGTAGGCAACGGTGAAACACTCAAGAGGGACGCACTCATTGAAAAAAGCGGAAACATTGGCCCCTTTTTAAAGCTGGAAAAAAAGATTTCTACCAAGAGAATTTCCCGAGGCTTCCGACTGAAATTGTGCCGTGAATTTGTGACAGCGAGTCAAAGCATGTGCAAAGACCCCGAGGAAATGATTACAGCACGAGTATTTAATCTCTATTAAGTGATGTAGCCGAGTGCGGAATAATACTCCAAACAAAAGGAGAAATATCCACTTGCTCTGTTTCAAATGCCTTTGTTAGCTATAAAAGGTATAGGATAGTACAGCATTGAACACAGGACAAAATGCTTCCACTGTGATAAATGTTGTTGGTGTACTTTGCCAGTTGGAAAAGGTATATTTTGGAGGAGTACTGGTTAGTGTGAGCCAGCTCTGGGACATCATGTTCCCAGTATTTCTCCTGTTTTTGTCCAATGTTTTGTAAAAGATGACACTGCTGTACACATGTTTGTTTGTCACAGAGCGAAGAGCAGCTGTCTCCAACCACAACCCCAGCTCATTTAAATACAGATCATTAGAAAAATACATGCTTTAAATATTTATGCACTGTGTGGGGCGGGATGTTGTGCTGTATGTTCTTTGTGGGCACATTATCGAAAAATTGATATTGTGATTGTTGTTTTGAAGATATGCAAAATTTGATTATTGAGAATATTTTTTCACCAGCCTCTAGAGTCTATAGCAAGCGGAGTCTTGCATCTGTCATTGCTACAAGTATTACATATATGACAGGTTGTTTCCAGTGTTGTTAGTGCTGCTATATATGGTTTTCTGTTCAGACTAATTGATCATGATTGTTAATGTTTACACTCTACATGCAATCTACAATTTTAAATTATTATCCACTGCAGAAAAATGTTATAGTCATATTATATGTTTAAGTATTCATCTTACACAAGTTTAACCGTATAGTAATAAGGCACTGCAGGTCAGATAGCTCTCTCCAGCTCCACAGTCTGAGCTACAGCGGGCAGTGCTGGACAATTGCCTCAGGCCCATTGTAAGCGACAGGTTCTGGCCTTTTGTGTCCTAAAGCCACTGTTATGACAGGCCAAGAAAGTGTCAGCATGGCCTATTGTAGCTAGCCTAATCTAGCCATTAGCCAATTAGGAAGTGACGGGCAGCTCTAATGCCCTTGCATTAGAGGGATGGATTACTTTGCCATTCAGCGCCTGCCTGCTGCCTCTGGCCAAATGGACTGATGGAAGACAGAGCCTGCACCAGCTCCAAAAGTTGCTTTCGGGGCACTTTGTTTTCACTGTGCTTATTCATGATTTAGGCAGGGTCATAATCAGCTGTGATTACATTTCATTTAGAGTAATAAAAATCATTGGACTGGACAAAAAGGGCCTTTGGGTTTACTGAAATAATCATGTACAATAATATCTCTTCACCACCCCTAGTCTGCTACTTTGTCTCAAACCTGTTTTTTCACCAAACATGTTTTTCTCTTTCTACCACCTAATTTAATCAGATTTTAGACTCTGTAGAGTTCAGTTAAGTTCAGACTGGCTGTGTAGTGTCCCTGGTTATTGACAGCCCATAATGTGGGATAGATTGAAAAAGCTAAGCACTGAAGCACACTAGTCGAGCCTGTTGGCCCAGCGCCGCCCTCCCTGGATTCCATTAATAGCAGTGCCCTCCAGGAGTGTGGGGTGCACCGCTCTAACACACAGATATTGATGACTGCACCCACTGAGCAAGGAGAGAGGAAGCAAGAGCACGAGGAAGTGCCAAGAGGAGATAAAGGGGTGGTGATAAAGCTAATACAGGTGAAACTAGGATTTCAACCGGGAGAGATTCAGACAGACACAAAGACAAAAGTATTAGTAAGCTTTACTGAAGGAGTTATCTTTGGCGCACAGACCCTGGCAGAAGACACTGCGATGAAGGGCGTGGCCGGTTAAATTATGTTTATGAGAGGTCTTCCCCCCGGGGCCTGGACACCGGAGGTGGTTGAAGTGAGGCCGAGGAGAGTGAAGGGGACGAGGAGAGGATGAGAAGCTGAGGAGGTGCTGGGGAGAAAAAGGAGGTGGGCATGGCACCTTCTTTTTCTTATGGAGTCAGAGAGACCTAAATTCTGATAGTAAAACCAGGACACATTTGCTGCAGATAATTTAATGAATGTGGACTTTGAAATACCTCTGTGATCAACCAAGAAACACTTCAGCTATGAGGACTCTGGAATAAAGTCAGTGGCTATTAAGTTTTCACCCAGCAATTTTCATCCTTAGCTAGAGAAGGACATTCTGTGCGCATCTGAGTAACACCTTGTTACATACGTACATGGCTAATTTGCATATCAATATACTATATATATTTGCATATAATATAATATATATAATATGAACTGTCTGAAGTTGCGCTAAACTTTTTAAGGCCGCGCTCACACTAGGACTTTTGAACTGTGCCGTGCTCAAGCACGACTGCGTAAGGTTCTATGGCACCATGGTCAAATCTGTCTGTGAGTGCTGAAAGTCTGGGGTAGGGCAGATTAAATATCAAAAAGTACAAAGCCTGACCCAGAAATTATATTAAGTGGCTTAAGTGATGGTTTGAATTTAGACTTTTTCAGTGGGACAAATTGTCTGATTTGGCAGCTCGTTGTCTCTCTGCCTCTGGTTATTTGGACAATTAATGTGCAGCATGTGAATACGCACAGTTAATATGTGGGTAATTAAAACACATTCAGTGCATTCACAATCTGCTCGTTCAAGCGTCATGTTTGTCTAAAAGTGCACCAGAACAGTGATTCTATGAACAGACTTTTTGATGGGTAGCTATGTCTTAAGCAAAAATAAAGCTAGAAAAGTATGGTCAAGAGAGATGCCTACCTCACCACAAAGACATCCTCAAGCCTCTCCAAAGTGCAAGAAAAAGTCCAACTGGAAATGTATTTGATAATCAGATACTATTTTGAGTGTGTTCTTGTTTAAAAGTAAACTAATCTCTTTTATTGTGATATTGAGAGAATATCAAATGAGTCTGAGGCCATTGGTGGCCCTGAAGGGCAATTGATTGTGGGCCCCTCCAGGCTAAGGGGCCCTAGACGGCCACATACTGTTGCCTGATGGTAGCGCCCCTACATAAGGGTTTATTATAATTACCTGTAACTAAATCTCTAAAATCTAGTTTCTCAGTAGTCAAGTACACAAACAAAACAAAGTGGATTTTTTGACATCATCTTTCATGACCGAATCGTGGTGGCAGCCCCAAGTCTGATGGGTTGTTTCAGTATCAAACCATAACTACAGGCAGCAGGTGACTTGGTGAAGTGACTAACATTGCCAAAGTTATGTGAACCATCTTATGGAAATATTCATTAATTTAATCTGGCCTTATATGAATAGCATGAGGACACGTTGTAGGCAGGTAGCAACACACAGAAGCCAACGCTTAAGTGAGTGACTAAATACTGCCGAGTCTGTGACAGTGACAGATTGGCTTGTCGCTCTTCTCATATTGAAAACAGTGCTCCGTATTGATTAAGTGATGAATTAAACATGTTTAGGACGGGATTTGGTGAAGCGCCAAAATAAGCAGCCTCATGTGTACCATGGAGTAAAGCATCTATCTGCACTACAGAGCAAAACAGATACCTACAAAAATGTGTGAAATACAGAAAATATAAGATCGAGACGAAAGTAAAAGCATTTATATCAAGAATTGTTCAAATGAATTATATGAATTCTAATTGTATTCTAATTTAGGTATACACTTTTTCGCTTGCTTTTTTGTGTGGTCCATACCTAAAACTTGTGTAGAATCCCTAAAACCCTTCGAGCCTATTATTCTATTGTATTCTATTATTATTCTATTGTAACCATTGCAATAGAAATGTGTGGATATTCAAGTTCTGATTAAGAAAGCAAGTCTCTGTGTTAATGCTTCTAATACCTCTTTTTACAACTTACCAAAGCTTCAGACATGGCTTTTTATTTTTTTCTACACCACTACTTCACAACAAAACATCTCAATTGTGAAACATCTGACCAGTCCATCTATGATCTAAGGGTCAAGCAAAGTCAAAATAAAATATCAATAGCCTGAAGCCACAAACCTCTTCACAGCAATGTCATGGTGATATCTGTTAACATTGAGAATCCAGTCACATCCCCTTTATCCTTCCTGGTGTCTCTGGTGGCAAGCTGTGAATAGATCCTTTCATCAGATCTCCCAAAGCTCCCCGAAATTTCTTCTTGCTCTTCTAACAATTCACTTAAAGAACGCCTGTAGCAGCGCAACGCATCAAACCTCGACAGAAATCAAAGTCTACAGAGATTGGCCTTAGAAATTACGCCAAATAATTCAGAGGTGTGAAGAGCATTCTCGGAGGAAGCTATAAGTAAATCTTTATGACAACACATTTTTATCTGTCCTTCCAAGACTGCTGCCTAAACAAACGTCTAATTGCCTTGTGGACTGATCTGCACAAACAAAATTCTAATAAAAGAACATTCCACATGATTAAAGCTAACACATTTTATTTATTTGGGCATGTTATGTTAAGTTTTTTGTTTCTTTTTTTTATCATGATATAATGCTGTTCCCTCATCATTAGGTTAATCACACTAGGTTTTTTTGTGTATAGCCACTTACGTTTGTGTAATCCCTCAGTTGTCCAGGTATGATCCACCAATCTATCAACTGGTCTTCGCTCCTGCAACTTTTTGTCCAGTTGACAGATTTGAATTTTCCTTTTACCATCGCCACGTATCAAAAATAAAAACACATACATGAACATCTGCTGCTTGCTGAAATGCCACTGTGAAGGGAACTTTATGGACCAGTTTCTATTAAAAAGTTGTTTTGAGAAACATTTTGGGTTACAATGAACAAAATGTAAAATAAATATTTTTTAAATAATATAACATAATAATATGTGTGGGTTTAAAAATAAAGGAGACTGTAGTTGTGTTTTGAAGCAGTGTCCATGCTCACTGTATGTGTGTGTGTACAATGATCAGTGATGTGGAGGCTCTGCTGTGTCAGCCTAATCCCCCTCAGTCAGGGCTACGCTGGTTCGGGCACATTACCATCCAATGACACAATCTGTTTGTCAGGACGTCCTACAACCAAACCTTTTATTCATTTGTAACACACCGCCATTAACCACACGGCCCTGAAGCTCCAGCTGGCTCTGCAACAACACAGCGATATGTAACCAACTAAATTTAAACTGTTATCTTCAATTAAAATCTAGCCTCTTCTCACTTCTACTTTTGCTATAAAATAAATATACAAAAGCCAATCTGTATCTTTTGAAGTGGTTGTATCCGATTTTTCCATATAGTTGAGTAAAAATCATTTGTCCTAGCACAAATATACTGTAAAAGGAGATGTTGGGGTCAAAGTGAGACTGCTACCACTATTTGCATCTAATTATAGAGCGTATTATTGTCTGAGAACCAACAAGTGAGCTGTTAGCATGCTAGTTGTTTCAACGTTATTGTGATGGAAATTACTGGCCTCTGAATGTTGTGAAAAGCACTTGTAAGTTTTTTGTGGTGAATAATTAGGATGCTTGAAATGCATTAGGTGAAGTGAATAACTTTGGACTGCTGCAAACTATTTAAAATGATAGTTTAAAATTACATTTTTAAGACAGTAAAAATCTGGTAAAGCGCTTTTAACTGTTCAGTATAGCCTTGTTGGATAGAGTTGGGTATAGGCCCATGGGTCAGAGAGGCAGGAATAATCATTGTACTCCACTGTAGTAATCATCTCAAAGCAGGGCCCTCCAGGCACTGTGACCCCAGAGGCTAAGCGTTTCCATTTGACCTTTTACCTCTGGTCCGATCATGGTGCAGGACCACTGTATACACCACTGTGATGCATATGTTTCAGAGGAACCTTCAAAGTGATGAAATAGTCTGTAAAGCAATTCCAACAGCTATTATGTACTTTTAAACAATAATGTAGTTTAAGCCAGATGCCCAACCTTTCACAACTATCTTGTAACTAGTATAAATTAAAATTATTGGCATCAACCTGAGGAGGGACTGAAGATGGAAATTAGCCATGTTGGCTATAATCTTTACATATTTACATGTAATTTTTTAAATAATTTTAATATTCATGAATATGTGCTGTCTCTTTAACACATGATATACATATTTATTTTATTTATTTGTAATCAGACAACTGATCCAACAAATATGTTTTATATACATTTTACCGTACATTTTATTCATTGTTAAATGTTTTATGTGTTTTAAGTTTGAAATGTTTTCAGGGTCTCTTGTAAATGAGATGTACACATCAATGGGACTTTCTGATAAAATTATAAATAAATAAATCAGGACTGGGTAGTGACAGTACAACAGCTAGAGACCACCCTTACCATACAAATCATAGTATTTAGCTATTTCTATTTTGTAATATGTCAGTAATGGTTGTCATGTTGTTGTTCTGTATAAATACATCTCTGCTGTATTTTGTTTTGAATGAACAACATTTACCTGTAACATTTCTTGTCACTGAGTTATTTTATTTATTTATTTGGTTTATTTGAATAGGGACAGATACAAAAAACACTGACTAACTATCGCATGTTTTGATCATGCGTTGGGCATAACATATGCAGTCTCCTTCCTACACTTCACTTTCCTTCCAGTTGGTACAAGCTCTCGTTAATTCAGGATCCAATTACTCGCACTGCTCTGATGCCCCTCCCCTCTTTCTTCCCTTCTCTCTGATGGATTGGCCGATGGACGACTCTTGGAGAGTGCGACAGATCAAATTCCACCTCCACAAATAATCCCAGGCCAGAATGCCGCTGCCAGTGCCGCACCGGCTTTAATTGGATCCTTTTAACTGTGTTCACTATATGGTCACTTCCAGCCATGTAATTAGGTTCCTATTTCTATAGAGTTCAATGGTGAAGGACCCACTGAGTCACGCACGAGGTGAGAGAGACCGTGAAGACAGTTACTTCTCACAGGGCAAAATTTTCATTTCACACCATGTCTAATCCAATTTCACTGACAAGTTATATAAAGATCACAACAAAGTCCTTTGCGAACAGCCTTGGATCTATACAGTGTGTCACTATAGGTTGATTTGGCATTTACTCTATTTCATTGAATCTTGTTCCTTGTGCAATCCATAGATAACTAGATGCTATCAAAGCTAATCACAAGTCAATTTAAGTGTTACTGTCTGCTCAGACTCGGTTGAGGTTTTGGACCAGTGCCGAGGTGGTGAGTGAAGTATGTTCAACTCAAGTATAATAAACTGTCCCAAGAGCCTCTACAGGAGACGTGGCCATGTGTTTGTGAGATATAGTAATCACATATTATTCCTATTAACAACTGATATATTTGCTGTTATATTTATGATTTGTTGACTTGATTTATGGTTAATTTCTCTGTAATTACTGGGCCTATCCACTGGCACAAAGTTCAACATTTTCTCTGCCAGTATAAAAACAAAAGGGAAATATGATTTTCACAATAGCTTCAAAAAATTGTGCCATTTTTCACACCAAAGATATGATTGTGGTCAGTTGAAAGGTTGTAAGCCATGAGTTTAATATGGCAAGTTTGTGGAGCCAATCCAAAACAAATAGCAGAGCATAAATTTTGATATTTTATATACATTTCTGACAAAAACAGTAAATCCCTTTTAATTATATAGGCCCGTGCCCTCCACCTGAAATGAAGACATCATTAAATTCTTGAACATAAATGCAACCTATTGTCTGCACATTTTGACTGATGCTTCACATCGCATAGGCTACATGTTGGAAAAAAGAAACAATTCCCCTGGAGCAGAAACTCCTGGGGACAAAATGCAAATGATGGGATTTTCAGGAATGATTAATTTCCTGCACTTGTGAGGCGATTAGGACGAGTCAATCACATGAATAATATATGTATAAGTCGTCTATCAGGAGGCAGCGGCACAGAGGGGAGAGTGTATGGAGGATGGCAGAACTGTAAGCTGCTTAAAACTAATAAATACAAAGAGACACACCCCCTGGGATCAGCAGAGGCCTTCACATAGACAGGGATAAAAATGGCTCCAGATTGGCTCTTGACAAAAGATAGGCGGCTGACTCAGGTGTCCAGGTGAGAGAGTGACTTTCACTGATTCCTGGTGACTGTTCTGGCATTTCTCACCACGGCAGCAGAAAATATTTGTTTATGCCTCAAAAGTCCATCTCAAACTATGCTACTCATGAAGACGGATCTTGTTGCCCTTAAAAGTGACCGGAGCCGAACCGGTGGGGCAGTCCATCACCGCCGCACAAGGTCGAGTGATTGGACAGGTGAAGGCACCGGAGGCAAAGGCTGAAAGAAGGAAGTTGAGAAGTATGTAATGGGAATGTTTGAGTTATAAAGCTACTAAAATTTTATCTTGTCAAAGTAAAAAGTAAAATCTAAAAAAATACTTAGGGGAAAATATGATTAACAGGATTGTTTTTGTGGTTACTCATGACAAATACAGTAGCCATTAATCAAAGAAACAAGCTGGACAAGAAGAAACCAAAATTGAACCATCAGCGCTCAGTTTTAGGGAAGTCTCCTGAGGCCTCTTGTAGAGCCCTTAAGAGGCACATGCTTTACTGCAGTGTCAGTTCAGAGAGAAAAATACTGAGTACCTGTACCCCATTCTTTCATTCACATGGAACAAATTATAGTCACCTAACAATACAAGGGGAACTGCACCCACAACCTCTACTGTCACTATACAGACCCCTTAAAACGTTTGAATCAGCGTGAAAATCCCAATTGTGAGGCATATGAAGTGGCTGAATGATAAAAGTAAAGCATAATATATATAGTAGAACACTTACAAAGCAGAAAGCCCAAGTTTCTATTTTACACTGGGCCTAATCCAATTTTACCCTCCTCTGGAATCATCTCACATCGTACATCACAAGTCTCTGCAAAGTTGGCAGATGCTACAGTGGGTGAGTCAAAGCATCAAATTGTCTATAGAAATGGATGCTTTTTGGTGTGCTTAGCTACTTCTGACAATCCTTGCTTCTTACTGTGGTTCTAGCCTATAGAGCAAGTGAGTTTACACCGCATCTTATGAAACATGCCCCCAGTAGCACCATCTGGATTGGGAACAATTATATAATTTTCATCATAACATATGCCACATGTTAGTATGCTACACAGGCTGAGTGTCAAGGCAAAAATACAATCCATCTTCATTAAACTATTTTTGAACCACTATTACAATAATTTAGTAGAGAAGTGGGAAATAACAGTGGGGAGAATACATTCAATCTTCATTCGTATGTTAAGCTTTTCCCCCTCGCACCTGTGTAGACCCGAGGCGCTAATCTGCCTCTTTGTGTTAGCACTAATGACAACTGAGTGAAGCGTGGGCATGGCACATGTTCAGGCCATTCACAGTGCACCGGAGATCAGTCAAAGTAGGACAGAAGGGGAGCGAGGTCAATGTACAGGCCAGAAATATTAACAATCACAACGTGTAGTTTTGTGTTGCAGCGTTTAAGCAATCAATCTCTGTATGAAGCCAGTGCCAAAAGAGTTCAGCACAAAGAGGAGACTTGAGTGGACAAAACTAGGAAGTAGGGCTGGGTGATAAAGATAAATTCGTGTTTTATCAATGATTTCAAAAATGGCCAACATCATCAAATTGAGGGCACTTGCGCTGTGCCCCTCATGCACAGAGCGTGGACCAACTAAAACCTTGTCACCCTTTACTACTTTGTAAGAGCAGGCAGTTGAGTCTTATATGTAGTTCAATCAGTGAAAGGTACAAGTGTTTCATTTTTCCTCCACAGAGAGACAGAGCATATGAAATATTTTGGAAACTCCAAAGGCAACTCTTTTGTAATAAATAAATGAGGAAAGTGAAACCATTTAACTCAATATGATTCAAACAGGGAAATTTACATACTGTCAAAACAACAACAGGGCCTAGTTTGTCATCTCATTCAAGTCTTTGACAGGTCACAATAAACTAAAACCTAGCTCATTGCTTTAGCCTAACACATTCCCCTACTGTTTTATTAAATCTAATGTCAGTATGTACCTGAATACAAAACCACTGAAGTGAATATTGAGAGACTTTGTTTGCATTTCTGACTGCTCATAATCTTGGTTTCAAACAGAACCCACTGTGGGCCCAAACACAAAGAAAGGTCTCTGGAGAAGCACTAATCTTTGTCTTCCACCCAACACACATTGTTCAAAAAACAAAAACTGGAATTATTCAAATGCAGTCTGAATTCATCCATAAAATTGGGCTACGACTATAGGCATTGTATATATTCTCTTTCCGCGGGCACATGTGTGTATAGTTGCATAAAAAGTAGGTTTTCGTGTGCTTTCTGGCAGATAACCATGCAGCAGAGGGCTTAGTGCACACCTATCAGGCCAGTGAGCATGGAACGGATGGGAGCCCCTTATCATGGACCCTCAGAGCATCACATCCCCGTAACTATCAAAGCAGCCAGGAGAAAAGTTCAGAAATATGCAAAAGAGAAATGATTAGAGGCCCTATATTGTATTTTTTCCTTAGGAGATGCTCCATTTTGTTTTTATGATCCTAAAAGTGGGTTACTGAAGAATTAATAGGGGTAGCACTATTTAGTGTCTTACTTAAGCCTCTAAAAGCTAGAGGTATCTAAAGCAAGAAG
This sequence comes from Periophthalmodon schlosseri, assembly GCA_000787095.1. NCBI lineage: Eukaryota > Metazoa > Chordata > Actinopteri > Gobiiformes > Gobiidae > Periophthalmodon > Periophthalmodon schlosseri. Next base: position 136,636 of record KN473425.1, read on the forward strand.
AGTGCAATAACTAGAGTGACGTTTGAAAGGTGCAGTGTTTGAGATTCAAAAAACTTGAATAATTTTTCTCTCTTCACTTGGGTGCACAATGCAACTTTTTTCTCCATGGTGATGTTACTGCTGTCCCCGGAATGTTCCACAGCATGAGATTAAACTTATCTTTCTCCAAGTTGCAGATCATCCGTGGAGGTGACATTGCTCATGGTAAAAAAGCATGGTTTTTCAAGAGATTTCAAGAACACCTGCAACTGAAAAAAGCAAGACAGATAAACTCAATGCCATATATGAGGAGCATTTCAGGCCATAACATCTCCGTAGATACAAGCAGGTCCTGGATGTCCCAGTTACTTAGTGCATCTTTAAGGCTCTTGAAGTATTTTCCTTTGGACTGGAAGAGCATTACGTTTGACTCCACTTACACGTATATGTTGCCATGGCAAGATGGAAGTAAACTCTTTGTGTATTTTATTTTAATTATCTTTTTTTAGTACAGTGCCAAAAAAGGGGGAAAAAATGAAATAACTGAAGCTTGCTCATTACCTTCTTGATAGAATATGTGGAAATAGAGAACAGAAGCCTATTACTACAGAATGACAGCTGTGTTCATATATAATGTAGAGAAAATAAGGAATGGGTCAGCTCTCCGTTGCTTTTATTTCAATAATCCTGCGGGAAGATGGAGTTAGGCATCATGGGGCTTTGCAAGATCTAACACAGTCTCCAGAGATGTGATGAGTCATTTCCATCTCAAAGACGACTAGAAAAAACAGAATCTAAAAAAAGAAAAATCGCACACAAGGGAAACGATGGTGATCAATGATTGGACACCAGAGAATCATTAAGACAAGAAGGATCCTCTGCTGCCTATTTCTGCTTTGGACGTTTGATAAACACCTTACAATACCACCAATAAATACTCAATCCATTTTAGCTCTTCAGAATCGTCATTACTTTGTGCCTGCGTTGAATAATGCAAGAAAAAAGCAATACCGTTGACAGTGTGTGACGGATGGGGTCTGGTGTCATCACTTCTGGAAATGCCAAAATCCTCTCAGCCTCTGACAAATCTGCGCTGACGGATTTGAATAAGAGAGACAGAGAGGGCTACTGCATGTGAATGGAGCCCACTGCAGTGTATAGGCACATGGTTATCCACAAAGTAAAAAGCAGGTCAAAGGACTGCAGCACAGTGTAGAGAGGCTGTCTGTTTGAGTGACAGACAGGTCTATGGGAAAGATACCTACAGGGATGAAGCGCAGCTCAACAGTGCCGTCAGAAAGCATGTGGTCAAATTGGTGCGGAAATCGTAACTGTTCAGAAACAACTTAAGCAATTTCAAAGTAGGTCGATCACGATAACAAATTCTGAAGTGCAATATACAGAAAATGTAACTATAAACTATAATAATCAAACTGCTTTATGCCACTTAATAACCCAAAGGCAGGATCATTCAATTAAGCCTTTTTAAATGAACAATATTAAAAACATAAACTAAATAAATAGCAAAATGAAACACTTATTTAGGTAGTATCAATAATAAGTTGTAGATGTCAATTTTTCGATCCAAATCAGCTCAAATGTTTTTGGTCAAATTACAAAAAAAAAAAAAGAAAAAGAGAAAATGTTTTCCCCCCAAAATATCCATCTAGTATTTCAAACTAGGTTACTCTCTACTTTTCTACCTTTCCAGTCACTATTTTAACAAAGATACTGCAAAAAACTAGCAAGGTATGTTTTAAAATCAAAATTCAGTTCACACAGCACATTTGAGAGCAAACTCAAATAGGAATGGCTAAACTAATCCAAGAATTACATGCATTTCAAACACGTGAGGGGTTATTGGAGGTTTAGCAGTAATACACCCAATAAGGACTTTGGTTGTAGGGGACATCATATAACCAAAATAACTGAGGCTTATTGCTAATCACGACCATTCTAATTGTGACCTTACTGTCACTGTAAACATCCTGTACCCTTGATTTTCAAACGTAGGGCTTGATGGTCTGTTCCTGTTGCTGTACTTTATGCAGCACAGGCTTCCTACTTGTACAGTTCAGACAAAGGGCCAGAAAAACAGCAGAGACTAATTAAGAATATCTGGGCGGTACATGAATAGATGAAAGAGAAGGGCAGGGCTGAGAGGGGCACTTGTGACATAATGATGACGATGACTGTATAATCCATCTTACATAAGAACAGACGTTTCCTATTGGGATTGAGAAAATTAAATGAATATGCAATATATATTTTGCAGAGTCAAATCCATAGACTGTATAAAGAAGTGGACTCAGTGAGTGTGACGTCATCTACAGCGTTCGGCTCCGGTCAAATGAAGCTCATCGAGGCTAGAGCAGTTATAGAGGCAAATTTGGAGCCAAGTTCCATATTTGGAATTCGGACCGCGAATATCATAGCAACAAAAGAACCAATTTGGAGCCAGTTCCATATTTGGAATTCGGACCGCGAATATCATAGCAACAAAAGAACCAATCTGGAGCGAGGCTGCTGAAGGTAACGCCCCTTCCTGCCCGCAGCACCTGTAGCAAACCTGTTACTAACGCTAGTGGGAGCAGCCTCGGGGAAAGAAGGCGCTGATTTGTCTGGTATTAATGTTCATATCTTGATTTGCAGACACAAAAGCGGGGCCGGAAGTTTGATGGTCAAATCGAAACTTTTCTACATCACTAAGGCATACCATAACCACCTGCCTATTGGTGATGTTTCTTAATCTTAACCATCAGTTTAATAGTGATTATTGCAAGACATGTGACCTGCTGTCATATTGGCTCTAGTTGCTATGTAAACAAATGTAAACTAAAGCTACGTTTCCACACCAAGAACAACCAAAGAAAACAGACTTTCCGAGTACCAACAGATCTGGCGTATATAAAAGGACTATTCCAGGTCTAATCTAGGGCTAAATCAGGTCTAAAAGTGAACTACGTAATTTCCATTGTAATTCTAAACAAGAATTATCCAAAGGAGGACAAAAAGTGGATAAAATAAACCCTAAATTACCACATACTGAAGAGCTGTTCAAGTGCCACCTGAATGACCCATGTACCACCAGAGTTTGAGAAACACCAAACTAAAGAAAATAATGGATTAAGAGCCCAAATTATCAGTATTTAATCCATTTTTAGGTGATTTAGAGCTTTCCCTGTGATTGATAGTCACTTCTGTCCAGTCAGCGACAGAAGCCATGGAAAGCGGTTCCATAGATATAGTATAGTATGGTGCTGCCAGCGCTGATGTCCAGATATTTGTGCAGACTGTCCAGCGTCCAGCATGTAAGTTGGCAAAATACAAGGCAAACCTGCAGACTTGCAAAGTGCACTTTTTGCCTAATACTAGTTTGATACTTTGATAAATTGTGCTTTGATAAAATACAACATTCAACCAGAGAATCACAGTATTCTTACTTCAGAAAACAAAACAAATATTCAGACAATTTTGAACAAAAATTGCTTGAATCTCAAATTTATCTCTACTTTTTATAAGCTCTTGTTACTAAAATGAACATAAAATTTGAGAAGATTTGGTCATTAAGTGAGGCTCTTGTTAATTACAGTAAGCTGTGGATATTAATTTACTGCTCTGGGCTAATCAATAAATAATTTAGGCTGTCGTCTTGGATACATGTGCTACTATTTGCTGTTTTCCAAATTAAGCCAACTCATGATCACATATTTTCACCTTGGTAGTCTCATTATTTCCCATTAATTTAAACGAAGGGCTTTGTAATAGACCCAGTGCATTATGGGAAAAGCGGCTGCCAAGGAAACATCCATAAACAACCTTGGACTGAGAGGGAGACAGACAAAGGAGCTGGTTTATCTTCACTTTGCCATGTTTTGGTTCCAAGTGCAGAGAAGGAAGGTGGTGAGTCAGACGTACTGTGAGCGTGCGACAATCAAAATAAGGGCCACTAATTATGTGAAATATGGCACTAGAAGTAAACTGCAGTACATTTTCACCAGCTGCCATATCAAAAACATAGCTCCGTCGTATTAATTGTGAATACACCTTAGTGCTGATATTGTGCTTTTGCCCCTGTGGCTAAGAATGAGTACTTTTAGTTATTTTAATGGGGTATTTTTGTGCTGGCTTCTTGACTTGAATGTGTTGGAACTTTAATTGGGCGACACCTGAACTAATTATGGCCTAGATTCAAACTGGGCTCAGATAACTTTTTGATTTACCCACAAATCCCAGAAAGAGTACGCCTCCAGCACATTACCTACAGATATAAATTTACATATCTGAACTTTCTTTTGTTTTTGTGATCTGTTCCAGATAGTGAGCATTATTCTGATGGGGTTTTTTTTCCTGAATAAGATAAAATGTTACATTGAGTGAAGACGTTTTGCTGTTCCTCCAATCCGCTTCTTCAGTTCAGTTCAGTCAGATCACTGGTGGACACTGCCTTATATCTATCTGAAGAGAGGAGCTAACTACACTGAAACACATCTATAGTTTCAGACGAGGGATTTCACAGACATCTCTTTACTGTTACTTGAGTAGTAGCTTCCACAACTTCAGTAATTTGCACCACAACATTGTACTAGTTGAGGAGAATTATTATGAAGAAATAGTATTTTTATTTAAGTAAATGTTTTGTCTACTCTTCACAACTCTGGTCAGAACAATGACTTGAATAACAATAACAGCAAAGTCCGCTGTCCCATCAGTGGTAGTTCCAGCCCATCGCTTCCTCATTGGTTGCTCATAGGACAATAGGACAACAATGCATAGGACAACAATACAAGTGGACAGTAATGTATGCAGTTTGAACTTAAATAATAAAACGAACAATTTACAAAATCATCCTCAACTAGAATAATTTTAATTATTCAAGCACTGATAAGATTTTCGACAAGATATTAGAAAATCCGTCTGGCTTCTAACACAATCAGCATCTAATACTATTGGATCTGATTTCACCGGTTTAAATCAAAACTATATATGCTTTGGAGTGTGGCTTTTTTAGTGCAGGCTCCCCACTACATAACCCACTTAGCCCCATATTCGCAGCCCCAGTCTCCATAAAATAGTAAACAGAGCTGCGCTGTTTAACCTTATTATAGCCCAGAGGTAAAGCGGTGAAGAAGAGTCGTTTCTTCAGTGGCTGCAAAAACGAAAATTTACCAAAGTAGACCATGTTTCTGAACTAATGGGCGAGATCACACTTGTTGCTATTTGTTCCTAAATTGAGCGCATGTTAATCCTGATATGGACTTGGTTTGGTCCTGTTCTGTCCTGGTCTAGTCCTGGTTTAATTTAGTTAAGTTTTGATGTAGTGACTGTATAAGTGAACACTCTCTTAGACGCAGGATTGATTCCCATTCAGACCAAATTCTGTGCTTTGTAGTATGGCTTTTTCAGTGCAGGCTCCCCACTACATAACCCTGTGAGCCCCATATACCCACCCCTGCCTCCATAAAATAGTAAACAGAGAACAGTGCTTATCTGATTATGTATAAAAGTGTTTTATTTTATAATGTGTATAATGCTTTGCCAACTATTTGACAATTACACTGCCACACACTCCCAATCTTGCCATTAATTCAACCCATTACTTTGATTAGTTATGAATCACACCACACATTAATTGCCAAACAAAATACAGCGCCAACCGTTACCTGTTTAACTCACCAGCCTTGTTTATAGCCTTTTGCATTGCTCTGGCTGGTCCTCATTTCCTTTTGCTACACCATCTACCTCTGTCTGCCTTCTTCTAACACACTGTGTCAGCTGGGGCCTGCTTCTGCCATGATAACTTAATGCTAGGATGTGAATGGATGCGTAGAAGCGTCTGTGCTGCTGTTTATGCACGATACAGGCTACTTCTGACTCCGCAAAGCTGTTAAATACGGATTCATACCCGTCTGCTACAGCCAATGTGTGAGTCGTCTTTTCGGAAATATGCTCGAGTGTTTGTGACTTGATATGTGTTTTTCTTGGTTAGTGTTAATGAGAGAGTGAGAAAAGAAACAGCAGAATGCACAGTGTACATTTGGGAGCGACTTGGCAGCGACTGCGACCACCGAGACAAGTAACAACGGTTAACGCTCACAACTGAAAACTGTTTGATAAGAAAAAGCGTGGGAGAAAACGTGCATTTCTTAGTTTGCAAGGAAGCCAAAAAAGTAAAACTTGTAAGTATACATTTCTTTTTTAAGGAGGAACAATGTAGTTTTAAGTCAACGGAATATAGAAATGTTCTGCAAATAATGTGCTTGGACAATTACCGTTGTGCTCTTATCTGCAACAATTAGGGGTCAGTGAGGACAGCCTGAGTGACTTATGTTCTCAAACAATCCATGAGTCTAGCAGTGCATTTAATACAAGCAAATGTCAAATACCAATCAAGGCTTTTGTCTACTGTGTCAACTGTCCAACTGAAATGCATTCTGTAACATACTATTAGAATTCTTTGTAAATGCCAAAGCAATCACTATGTTTGAATCTGTATACCTCAAAAATGACATTTAAATTCAGCTTTGGTCTTTAGCCACTAGTACTATTCTGAGCCTAATGGCTTGGAGTTGTTTCTTTGACATTCTGGTGATCGTTCATTATGTGCTTCAGACCAACCAATGAAAAGAAAAGAAAAAGAAAATCAAATGCTGCACTATATGATCCAGAAGGCCTATTATTTTGCTGAGTGCTTTTGCTCTGTGAGAAACTTAAACCTAACCTATTTCTCCATAAAATGTTCTCAAAGTCACTGTGGACCGAACAACCTTCCAGGCAAACATCTGGACACTTTCTGTGGGTTGACAGCCAGCGGTGAGTCCTGTGCGGTGATTGGGCAACCTGTAATTCATTCCCAATGATGAAACACTTAAAGTGCCTTGATGGGCCATTGTCAATGCTCTAGTGAGAAGCAATTATAGCGTACATCCCACATTCATCTCATAGTTCTAACAGACACATGCAGAAAAGACAGGTGTGTTGTATTAGATGCTACAGGGGAGGAATGGGCCTGGGAGGCAAATAGACCCACATTAGCCAATTACGTGGCAACGGCTGACCAGAGGGTGCAATCACATCCTGGGACATTTTCAAAGCTGTGCTGTTTAACCTTATTATAGCCCAGAGGTAAAGCGGTGGAGAAGAGTCATTACCTCAGTGGGTGCAAAAATGAAAATTTACCAAAGCAGGCCATGTTTTTGAATTAATGGGCGACATCACACTTGTCGCCATTTGTTCCTAAATTGAGCGCATTTTAATCCTGATATGGACTTGGTTTGGTCCTGTTCTGTCCTGGTCAAGTCCTGGTTTAAATTTGGGTTTAGTCCCAGTTTTGATGTAGTGAATGTATAAGTGAACACACCCTTAGATGCAGGGTCGATTCCCGCTCAGACCAAATTCTGTCTTTGTGTTCTCAGGCAAGACACTTCAGTCACCTTGATGAAAGTGGTGTATGTGTGAGCGATTGATGGTGGTCCAAGGGGCCGATGGCACAGATTGGCAACCTCGTTTCCATCAGTAGCAATAGTAGCCCCTGACTGTGAAGTGAATGAATAATGACTACAGTGTAGTGCTGTGAGAGGCTTTGACAAGCCTGTAAAGCACATTACAAGTGTAAGGCATTATTATTATTATTATCATTATCATTATCATTATTATTATTATTATTATTATTATTAAAGACTTTAAATCATTGCCATTTAACACAAAAAATACTCAAATTTCTGCCACTGGAGTATGAACTGCTACTTTCTTTATGTATTTGTTTGTTTATTTAAATAGTTTATTTCATCCATCCATCCATCCATTTTC
>KN473428.1:0-14823 GCA_000787095.1 Periophthalmodon schlosseri
GTCAGCTGGACCCCAGAAGAGGTGGAGGAGGCTCGGAGGAAACAGTTTAATGGAACAGTGCACACAGTGCCACAGACCATCACTGTCATCCCTGCTCATCAGCTTTCAGCAGCTGCCAATGGCCTGCAGTCCATTCTCCAGACCTGTCAGATTGTGGGCCAGTCTGGTCTGGTTTTCACACAGGTTTGTGTTGTTTTAGTGTACTGTTAACTAACTGACTATGACCTGTATGCTGTTGATCACTCTCGTTCTTGTTTTGTCACCGAAGGTTGGCCCAAGCGGAAACCTCCCTGTGACGAGCCCTATCACTCTGACTGTGGCAGGACTTCCCAGTCAGTCCCAGAGCTCCAGCAGAGTATCCTCTCAATCCAGCTCTTCCAACAGTGAACTGAAACGAGCCACAACTGTCCAGCCCCCCTCACTCTCTCCACAGGTGACACAATTACTCATGTTTGCAGTTAAATTATATTTTTAATTAATGTATAATTTTCCATTTTGCTTTTAAAGGAGAACTCAGCACTTTGTGCTGACACATTTGGTATGCGACCTAAGAAGTCCAAAGAGCAGCTTGCAGAATTAAAAGCAAGCTACCTGAAAAACCACTTTGTTACTGATGCGGAAATTGCACGCCTGATGAAGCTAACAAACTTGACAAAAGGTGAAATCAAGAAATGGTTCAGCGACACCAGGTACAACCAGCGTAACTCTAAGAACAGCCATATAATCATGGTTCAGGATGGAGCTCGAGGAGGTAGTAGTGCTAATGCCACCATCGTCATTGACTCAAGTGATGAGACCCCTTGTTCTCCCAACCCTTCCCATACTCCCCCTGTTAAAGAGAGGGAAACGCGATCAAAATCTTGGAATCCATTTCCTGATTTCACACTGCAGAAGTTTAAGGAGAAGACACCAGAACAGCTGGTGGTGTTGGAGGAGAGCTTTGAGAAAAGCAGTACTCCCTCTGACGAGGAGCTGAGTCGCCTGAGGGCAGAGACCAAACTGACGCGACGAGAGATCGACGCCTGGTTCACAGAAAGGCGGAAAGTACCAGCAGCCAGTGCCTCCTCTCCAGACTCCGAGGAGGGCAAGGGGGAGATGGATGCTGTGAAAGCAGATGAAAGTGGAGAAACCGGTGATACTGCATCTGTAAAGGGGAACCAAACTCCTCCTGGAGGCCAAAGTAAAGAGTTGCCATCCACAAGCTGCACCAGCAAAGATGTGAAAGATAAAGGTAAAAAGTCTCCAGAACAGCTGCATATCCTGAAGTGTGCCTTTGTTAAAAACCAATGGCCAACAGCAGAGGAGTATGACCAGCTGGCAGAGGAGAGCGGCCTCTCTCGTGCCTACATTGTCAGCTGGTTTGGAGACTCACGATACTCCTGGAAGAATGGGAACCTTAAGTGGTTCTTTCAGTACCAAAGTGGCAATGTTGAGGCATCAAGCAGTGGAGCAGGTAAAACAGGAGGTGGTCGGAAGAGACGTGGCAGGAATCGTGGCTGGGGTCGCTCACGCACAAGAAGGCAGACAAGAAGATCAACCTCTTATAGCGCAGATGTGGATGTGCCTCCACCAAAGAAATTCAAGAGCGGCAGAGATGTTCTTAAAGATTACTACTTAAAGCACCGCTTCCTCAACGAGCAAGATCTGGATGAGCTTGTCACCAAGAGCAACATGAGCTATGAACAGGTAAAGTGTGTTGTCATGGAAATGCTGTTATATCACATTCAGGAACAACATAGAGAATACAAGTATTTCAAATGATCTAGGTTGTAATAATGGTTCAGAACCTGTGTTGTGTCTGGTTGTGTCATACACTGAATGTTGTGAATCTTGATATAAATTGTGATGTTCTTTTTAGGTGAGAGACTGGTTTGCTGAAGTCCAGAGACGATTGGACATGGGTCTAGACCCCTTTCAGGAGACTGCTGTCCGGAGGCCACACGGAGAGGGAGATGACACACAGGCTCCATCGGAACAGCAGTCTGGTCTCAGAATGGGAGAGGATGATGAGGATGAAGATGAGGAGGATGGAGAGGATTCAGATGACAGTGAGGTTTGGGAGCCTTCACGAAGTGTGAGAAAATCACTGTCTGTTTCTGAAGATTGATGATTTTGGATTAGTTCAAATGGTGCAAGAGAAACAATACTGACGTGACAAATGCTGGATAATCAAGTCTTTTTGCACCCGTGTGCACAAGTGCACACCTCAATTCACTGTATTTTTTAACAAATGTGGAGACTATGGATATTAGCTTTAGTGTTTTAGAGTGGATAATAATCCTGACAGTAATAATAATCCTGATTGGGAATTACTCTTAGAGGCACTGAAAACCAAATGCTATTGTTGTTTAGAACAGTAATGTCAATAAATAATACCATGAAGTGCAATCCTCAACTGAGGTTCAAGAAAAACTCCAAAAAGACGTTTCTACACAATCTTTAGGCCTGAATGCTGTTGCAAACAGACAAGTCCTATTGAAAGAAGGATGCTGCGTTTATTATCTTCATCTTGGATGTTTCACCTTTGGTCCTAAATGAACTGCAGAGGCCAGACCCTGATGTGTTGTGTTTACGAGGGTGCTTAAATGATTGTTTTCACATGTGACCATTAGATGTCACTGCTGAGCAACATCCTGTTGGAGGACTGGACTTGAACATTTGCTTGTTTTACCTGTTTACTTGTCATTTTTAGCACCTGCAACAATCCCAGAACCAGTAGTTACTATTTCCACAAGCCTTTTGAACTGACAAATATTATTGCTGACACTGAAAGACTACTGGTGTGAGATGTCTAAGTAAGTCTTCCCTTTATACACCCCTATGTTGGTAGTAATTATTACATGTTTTTAACTGGATAACTGCATATTTAGGGGTGAAATTGAAAAGAATGCTCTGTAATCCATACTTTCTCTTTTCAAAAGTATGGCATTCTGCTCTGTGGTTTATTATGTTAATTATTGTGCCAAAGTTGAATGTGTTGCCCTCTGAGCAGTGAGGTGAAGTCACAATCTGTGAACAGTTGCCACAGTGTGTTAGTCTTCAAGTTCAGTGAAACTGAAAATAGAAATGGTACTACGATGTAACCTTATCAAGTTGTATTAAGTCTTTTATTTGCTTCCTGGGGCAATCTGCTATGTCACTTAACTAAGAGCAGAGACTGCAAACAACGGTTTCTGTCAAACTTTCAAACAAACTGTAGAAATAATTTATAATATTGTAACAATTGTACAACCATTGTCCACAGGGCAATTATTATTTTGTAGCTTTCACAAAACTGTGAAGTTATACACAGCTGTGCTAACTGTTTCTCATAAAGTATTGCTTTAATTGCCACATACAGTTCAAATAGATGGCAAAAACAGTCAGCCCACAGCCAATTTTCAATCATCCACTTGACACAAAAAGAGGCCTGTGAATATTAAGGTCAAACGGACACTGTCTAACAGTATTTTGAGTAATGTCTGACTCAATTCTGCACTGATTTAAAACGATATTAAGCACCTACTAAACCTTTAAATGCACTTTGTCCACATGTGCACTTGTCGGACTAAACCCTGATTTGGCACCTTAATCTCTTATGATACCATGAAATGGCTCTGAGAGACCAAATCTTTTGTATGGCTAAAAGCTAAACCAGTATTTTGCCTTTTTATGCTTCATTATTTTTGGAGGAGGGACCTTGGCAGTGTATTTGTTTTTATACAAATATAAGGTGTATGTTTGTATGGCTCAAAAATAGCTGAACAATCAGTCACTAAATTGCACAATATGAGCCAATTTTCATGTGTTCACTTTAATGCATTTCCATCTGCCCCTCTCCTCCTGTCAACTTAATGTTCTAAATAATGGTATGCACTCCCGAGACATATCTCTGTAGATGTTTGTACTGCTTTGTCTTGGTGAATCACACAGACAGATGCACAGCTGATGGGGCATGTGGTGGAAGAGCAGCGACAATGAAGCTTTGTAAAGAAACCTTTGTGCCTCCATGGCTTGTACTCTTGGTTGAACATAATCACACGAATTTGGGAAAGAAAAGGCGATAAGATGTGCTGCTTGTTCAAACTAAGAAGTGACGCATGGTCAAGCTCTGCTTTCTTTCTTGGTGATGTTCAAAGATGCCTATAAACTTTTGAGGTTATGCTATAATATCCTCTAGTCCAAGTTCTTGAATCTAGGCGATGTTTTTGTATTTCCACACCAGGCATTTGTCACAATCCAACCTTGTGCTGTGTGCTCACTGCTAATCAACTGTACTAACTAGTAGCGTATAGATTAAGCTTTCAGTGTGTTACACTCTTCATGTGACAAGTGCCTGGCAATACAAAAAGTTGAGCTATACCTTTGTCTAATCGTGCATGCAATAACTATCAATTGCATATTTTGTACACACAACAATAATTAGGCTGTGTGGGACAGTTAAAGCCTAACCTGTTTTTGGTAGCTTTAAGCACCCACTTTTTCAACACGTTTTGTAAACACTGTAAAAGTTGTTTTTTTGCTTAATCTAGTTCTCTTTATCTATTGTCCCTTTGTCTTAGTGATGTTTTTAAGTTTTTGTACAGGTTTTGCTTTGCTCTGTTCCTTGTTATAACTTCTCATTTCCAGTGTATTCTTTCAATCCATTGTTTTGAATGGATCTGTATTCATTATCTACTAACTGTGTCCTTGCAACTCTGTCCACATATTAGTGGTTTATTTGTAAACAATATAAACTCCTAAAATGTGTGCTTTAATGTGGTGGTTTTCAAATGCTTTTTCGTTTCTTTTAGATTGTTGCTTTTTAGTAAATAGATAGCAATGAAATGTAAAGCCACAGCTCAAGAACTGCACAATATAAAAAAAAGATGTGATCATCTTCACTTTTGCAATACTTGTATAGCTTCCAAAATTGTGAGACAGTACAAATTAATTTGAAGTAGAAATAAAAATTCATAACAACCAAATTAAGAAAATTCTCACTAAATCTGTTTTAGTTTGTGGAAACCATAGCAGAATTATTATATTCTATTTAAGTTTAAAACTTTAAATGCATTATTGCAGTATATTTGTCCATCTTAGTTGATACAGAATTTGCTATTTTTATAAAGCATTTTTATTTGAGGGAGGGCTTGTGACTTTACATTTCTGATTTGTGCAGTAGAACTAAGTGCTAAGAATGTCCACAATGTTTTTCTCTTTCTGCTGTAGTCCTCATGTGTACTCTGTATTTAGATCAACAGCTGGTTGAATGTTTTATGGCAAACTGAGATGTAAGTGTTTTAACTGTAAGGCTGACTTTTGGCAAAGTAGACGCTGTTCAATTTTATTGTAATAATAAATGTCATTTTGTAAACTCACTCGTGTCATGGGATCTTATGACAATCTTCTCGACAGAGAGAGCTCTTCAGTTGAGATGAAGAGCAGCAGATAATTACATATCAAGTTAAGTTCACACACCATCAAAACGAGAACAGGTAGATGTCCACTCAGAAGATGTGTGATTTTTTTTTTTTTTTTTTGTATCTGTGTTGCAACCAAGAGAGAAAAAAGCATAGCATACGAACTAAGCTGGATTGGCCGGAACGTTTGTTAGCGGAACCATTATATTTATGTTGTACTAGGTGTGCGTTTTATGAAGTCGTACACAAACAGTGGCGTCGGGATTATGCCCCTGTATACTGTAAACATTTTTAGTCATTATCTGCATTTATCGAAACGAACTGTGACTCTCTGTTCAAGTGTGTTGTTTTAATGGTATACAATGGAACTTTTAGGCAGTACGTTTGACGACTCTATGTTTGTGGAAGCGAGGGACCGAGAGTCTGTAGCTCTGAAATCTTACAACGCCAAAGTCTGCGAGCCCCAGGTGAGCCTTGGTGTTTCCGTTTTAAAATATATAAATCACATTTTTAACATAATCTTGTTCACAGTGGTATTGTGTTGATGTTGTTCTCGATACAAATGATTCTTTGGAGAAGCAGAAAGTGATGAAATTCAAAGGCGATTTGGCTGTGAGAAAAGGAGAACATCAGGTATATAGCTTCATTTATTTTATTTTTTGCTTAAATTAGCTACTGTCATGTCCATATTTTGTACCCCCAGAAAGCCTTTGATGCCTACAGTGCATGTCTAGAGTGGATCTCTGATAACAACTTGAACATCAGGAGAGATGTGCTGGAGGGAATGGCCCGATGCTGCATCAAAAGGGGACAGAAAGACAAGGCACTGGATTTTGTGGATTTACTGGTATGTCACCGATTATTTGAAATAATTTCCAGCTTTATATATAGATAAATTTGTCAGTATGTTGTCACATGCATGAACAATCATCTAAAAATAATGTGTTTTTGTAATTTTTAGAACAAAGAAGCCTCCAATACATGTCATCTGACCAGTCTCCTTTTGCTCAAGGTCTGCGTCATTCAGATTAATATATCTGCTGTATATATTTACTGCGTAACTTTCCTGGTAGAGGGCACACTGCTTGTCTCCATAGAGGTTATAGTATTATCTGGAATGTTCCACAGTGTGGCATTAAACTTATCTATTGACAAGGTGGTATTGCCACGGAAAAGTTGCATCTTTTAATGTTATTTTATTTTTACTTACTTTAACAATGTAATCTATTTCTAAAGGTCAGTATATACCACCATTATGGAGATGTAGGAGCAAAAATATCATGTCTGCAGCAACTTTGTAGTCTGTTACCTTTTAACCCTTGGCACTGGCTTGACTTGGGACACACATGCTTGCAGCTGCTTGGTAGTGACAAAACCTCAGGTATTGTTCAATCTTTAAGATGGTAAGAGCAAATTAATAAGATTAAAATGATCACTTATTGCAAACTACCTTGTTTTACTATAATCCCTAAAAGGTCATGATTGTGATTTGGTCAAATTGCCAAATAGTGATGAGGCTCCAGGTCTTAATGAAGACACAATCTGGCTCAAAGCTTGTACATGTTTCATCAGGTCCAGGTAAAATTTAACCGGCATAATAATTTTATGTTATAGCCTGACACAGTCAAAATGTTATAGTTATTGTGTTATGTTGATGATTTTTACCCTTTCAGACTTTTGCTGAGAATCCTCCAACAGCAACAGTCCTCTTTTGTGCTAAAACGCAGTGAAAAGGCCTTGGAAGAGACCGATAAGGCACTTCAGCAGTTAAATCCTACAGAAACCACTATACAAAGTCTGATAGAGGTAGGTGGAACAATAAACTAACTGGCCTAGATAATGTGTGTCCTTAACATATATTGTCTTCTAGGTAATGTCGGAAGATCTTATTCCAGAGAAGATGAGGGAGGATTACCAGGACGGTGAAAGTTTGGCCACTGTGTGTGTCCAGAGCTTCAGAGAGCGCTGGTGGGACAGAGTTGTACACACTCAGACAAACACAAACTCATGACAAATCAGACACAAATATGATATGCTTGAGAATGTACTTTATAAAATATGTAAATAAAAAGATTTTATTCATCTGCATTTTACTTTTAAAGGGAATCATGCAAACTAAAAAGTTGGTTATTTTGTTTTTGTTTCTGGTCTCTCAGTCATGCTTTTGCTCCTTGTTAACGGTTTTGCTGAGGTTCTATGAAACTGCCTCCTGTTATTGAGTCCATACATCTTTTGAACTGTGTCATAAGAGTTAAATGAGTTTTGTCGCGGCATTGCTCCTTCTCTCAAGGTGTTACTTTGAGTCATCCAGGCCATTCTTGAAGGTGGTTTCACATGCTGAGGGGCTTTTGGCTCTAGTACAGGCGTTCTTCCTATTGCAGGAGTTCGAGAGAACAACTTGGACTCTTTTGGTTGTGTTGAAATGCTTGTGGTTGGAGATTTTGTTTGTGTTTGAGGCCAGAGGATGTGATGTCGCAAGGGCTGATCTTGTGTCTTGATCCCATTGGACATCACTTTAGTTTCTAACCCATATATTGCCCCCCAAGCACCATTTACGGCAGATTGAACACACTGCTTTACCCCCCTTTCTTGTGACATGAAAGCTGGCATGACCTTTGAATTATCAGTTTGATTTGACTTGGGTTGGGACGTGCTACGTTCTCCTCTGAGTTTGCTGATGCCTGCAGCAGTGCCAGGAGGTGTAACATTGGCCCTGTTTTGTCTCTGAGTCCAAAAATCTCCACATTTAAAACTATAAAGACCTTTATTTAAGTCCTTATTCTGGAAGCTGGAACCAATAGTTTTGTCCTGTCTGTGAGCATGCAGGGTTGAGTTTGGATGGGTTGTCTCTGTCGTTCTAGGATTAAGGCTATTTTGTGTACATGGAGTGAGATTATTTTGTAATTTTGTTTCAGTGTGCTGTCTATGCAAAACATTCCCTTTGTTTTTAGAGTAATCTTGTACTGGGCTCCCCCCTAGTGTTGGGTTTGTAAACTTGTGCATACACATATGCTGCATCACTGGTTGCCTGAGAGGTCTTGAATATTGAGATGAGAGAATGTTAGTTTGTGTCCTTTCCTTTTTGTGACTGTTTAAACCATCTTCAATCCAGTCCCCAATGCGACTCATGTCCAAGTGGTTTGATCTGATTTTACCCTTTGGCTGATCTTTATTTGTGTATAAATCTGTTTTAAAAGGAGGCAAGAGAGACACATTGGTGAATCCAGTCACAGGTGTTGAACAAGAGGAGAGTCTTTCAAACTCCTCAAGAAAATGTGTGATAGCACTGCCTTTGAGGAGGAACGCCAGACTCCGATGGACCATCCAGGAGAGACAGGAGAAACTATAGTAGCGATATACATAAATTTGTGCAAATTAGAAACCAAAAATAATTGCAATTCCATTAAATGTTTTTGTACCTAAAGGAGCCTGCCAGAGCCTCTTTTGAATCAGTGATGAGAAAAGTTTCCAATACTTGACCACTCAGCTTCCTACCCGTCTTGGCACAGTATGTTTGTCCCTCAACGCTGTGTACTGAGAATTTCTAGAATGAGAAAAACAAGAATATAATGAAATGATTTCTGTATAAAGTTGTTATAAACACTTAACACATTTACGTTTACATGTACTTTAACAAAAGACAAAATCTGGTTTACAGTTATTTTCTGAGCACTGCATATTTGAAAACCTACCCATGTAAACATAGCAGTCACATGGTAAAATGTAAAGAATGAATCATAAATTTCCCCTGTGTGGGCAGTGGATAACATGAGGGGAAAGCTTTAAGTTAACACATATTACATTCTGGAGAAACAGTGTATTGTTAAGCACCCTTTGAATTCATTTATGCACCTACTTAACGAGAGAACATGAAGTGACTTACAGGAAAGTCCTTGCCCTGGAGTTTGAGCTCCTGCCACATGTCTCTGAAAATGCTCAGGTTTAAATGGTCCAAAATGAGATGGACTGAGACAAATCTCTTCTTACTCGCCTCAAGCAAGTCGCACAACAGCTCCACATCACTGAAGTGGTCTGTCACTATGGCCAGCGACTAAACAAGAAGAACATGTAATACATACCATGGGAGTCAAATGTTATTCAACTATTGGAAGTCTCTTTAATTAAATTGCCCTTTAGGCTGACGATGATCTATTACTTTCAATGTTACAACAAGCATAGACAGGAGGCATGTTCAGAGCACACATGAAGACACGGAAACATGAAGTACCTTTTCGGCTTTTCTGATGAACTCTCTGACCACGTCTTTCAGCCCAGCAGCTCTGTTCTCAGTGTAGAAATACACTTCCACATTGGCCTCATTGGACTGAGAACTATCATTCCCATCTGTGAAAGAAGCAAACAATGCATGTCAGCCAAATATACAATCTATTCAAATCAGAGTGGTGTGGAAATGAAAACTACCCCAATCATTTCATTCACAGATGAACTATATTAATTATTACTAATGTACATAATAGGTAAAATTGATGCAAATTTTGAGACATCCATGAATTAGATATTATCAACAAGTTAAACTAAACCATCTGGACCAACACAAGCCCTGATGAAGATATCTGGTTGGTAGTGAAACATTGACTTTAAAAACTAAGTAAGTCCAGTTGGTTTAGTTTAATTTGTTGACAGTATAATAGGCAAAAGGAATTAATAATATATAATATAAGATATATATTACTAATAAAGACAGAAGATTATGTATGACATTTTAACTTCTAATTAAAATAAATACATTGGTATTAATATATTGGTGTATGGAACATAAGCATTTTACTTTGAAATGTAACTATATAATATAATTGAACTCACGTTTAATTATTATAATAATGTTTTGTTTTGTTTTGTTTTGTTCCCTCTTGCACATTGTATGCGTTTTATGTAGCAGTATTAAGATTAATACTACTTTTAGCTGGGCTTTTTAATTAAAAAGTTCAGTACAGTTCAGTGCGTACCTTTGTTGGAGTTTAAACAAGCTTCAGTGGAGTCACTGTCTTTGGACACTGTGGGACACGGCGTAGCTGAATGAGAGCTGCAGACGCTTTCAGACCCACTGTCAGTGCCATCACTAGCATCTGGTTCAGCTGTTAAAAAACACATTTTAAAAGGTTTCATAAAATAAATAAATTCTGTTGAAATACATACCATCCATACTATCCGTGTTATTGTTGTCTCCATTTTCCAAAAAGTATATCTTCTCCTGCTCTGACAGGAAGTCCACCTCTCCCTCTGTTTTTAGCACCTCTTGGTATTTCCCCAGTCCCCCGGAGAGAAGAGAGTCCGCTGCCAGCCGAGCGCTTTCATTGTGACTCAGGTCTAATGGGGGTCTACGGGTCAGAAAATCTGAACTAGGCAAAGATGGTATCCTCAAGTCCTGTACCCTTCTCCTGACCTTACCCTGAAGTTTCACCCTTCTGTACCAGAGTGGAGAGACACTATTTGCATCCATGAGAAATTTTTGGACCAAATATCATCTTTAGTAATTTGACTAGTCAAACAGGCCAACCCTTACTATGAACCAGTCACTTATGAGACTGCACGTTACTGCATAGAGAATAAGAATGTTTCGCTCTTTGACAGGAAAGAGAGAGGGGAAACTGAAAACACGCCCCTGCTTGAAGCAACGCATGACTAGAGAAGACAGACAAGCCCTGAAGCTACATAACGGTGAGAAGTCATAATGTTTTTTAAACTGAGCTGTACATTTATTAAAACATTGTAAAAACATTTTGTGGTTGTAAAACTTATTATATAATCATCCCTGGAAGGCATTGTTTCGCTGCTTGGTACAAAAGTACTTGAACTTTCCCCAAGCTCTTCAGTTATTCAAAGGCCAGCACATGTTAAAGGGAGGAGGTCTGAAAATAAATGAGTGACAGGTATGAAGATGTCAGCATAGTTCATGTCAAACTGACACCTGGTGCTTTTAGGGCCAAAACTCCCATTGGTAATATGACTTGTGAATTACCAAAGTAACGAAAAATCAATATACTTAATAAAATGCGTTTACATCGAGGTACCTTTTCTTGATTATAGTATCTCTTTGAAGTCTTACACACAATAAATGAAATTACAATGGCCACAGAAACTCACTTTTGTCATTAAATGTTTTATCCAAAAAAATAAATACAATTCATGTGAATTCATCATTTTAAAACAATTGTATAAACAATATAAAATTGAAACTACATTCTATAAAACAGACTGACTGAAAAAAGTCCTGTTTACTATGACAATGGTAAATGCTGTAACAGACCTTTCTAGTTCACTAAACAAACAAACAATAGTCACACAGGAGTCATTGGGAGACAAGGGAGGACAGTGTGTGGACAGAATGAGAAGACATAGAACTTCCTTCTTTTGCTCGAGCTGCCAGTTTCTGCCTTAATTCACGGATTTCCTTCAGCAGCTCTCTCTCTCCGTCGTCCAGCTGGGTCCGATCCCGATCCAGAGAGACTTGACAGGAAGAGGAAATGACCAAAATACATTAGATCACTCAACTGAGCAGTAATACAATATGTAGGCACTGTGAGGCTATGGATTGTGTTATTCAAAACTTAAAAATCTGTATACCAGTACTTACAGTTGGTAGAGGTACTCTCTGTGGGGGAGCTGCTGTTTAGACACACCATCGCTGCCCCTTGTTGCCGGGGTGTAGCTGCACTTCTGTGATGCTGGGTCATACAAGCACTACTGGTACTTGGCAGGTTGACCTCCATACTACCATTTAAAGTGTGAGGGAGTCCGTTAGAGGAAGGAGATGATCTTGGTTGTAGGCTACCTGTCAAAATGATTCATTTTAAAATTTCTACTGCCTTCACCGTTTTACAGGCTGTGCATATGAAATAATGTGCATAAGTCATCTTTCTTAACCCCAATTTTTGGTAATAAAGATACAGAAAATGTGAAAATTAATATACAGCATAATTAATCAATGAACTACATTAATACCTGTTTTTTCTGGGGACATGCGTTTATGCTGCTGTGAGAACTGGATTCGGGCATTCATGACTTCTTCCCACTATAGTACAAGTATAACATTTAAAACGTTGACATATTCTTTTAATATTTCTACTCAAGCCTTAGTTTTCACACCGTCTTTCCTGCGGCCTCTCTCACAGTGTCGGTCAGCCTGCTCTCCTTTGCCTCTGTTTGCCCGTGAACCTCTGTCAGTCTCTCCCTTTTTCTGTCCTGCTCAGCCTCGACCCGCTCCAAATGCGACACCATCTTGCGCTTCCAGCCCAAATCCAAATGCTGCTGGAACGCCTCTGCCAGGGAGGCCTCATGATCCTGTACATAAAAAAATATTAAAAGCATTTTAGCCACACACTTAACATGATATTTGTAATATTGTTTGATATAGAAAATGTCCTGTCTGTCTTCAGCACAGTGCAGGTAGAGCAAAGGCAAATGGTGTGCATTTACATTGTTTACCTGAATATTTTTGTTTGGTTTGTGGAGTTGCTGTGCCAAGCTCTCATTCTCTCGTTCTACTTTTCTCAATCTCATCTCCACCTCATCCGCAACTCTTCTCTCAGTTTCCTCCTGACCTTTCAACAAGTGCTACATGAAACACAACCAATTATTAAGGAATGTATAATATTATTCTACGTATATATATAAATATCCATTTGAAACAAAAACATTGACAGACACCAACACCTGGGGCTATTGGCAAAAACACTATGTAAATAGATATGATGGTACAAAATGAAATAGTAAATGTATAACTTTCAATGTTCTAAATAAGGAATAAAACCATAGGCAAGATGGCAGATAAACCTAATACAAATCTGTGGTCAATTTACATTTATGTGCATAAATTAACCAATAGTAATGTCCACCCATCCATTTCCTTCAGCTTTATCCGGAGCCAGATCGCGGAGGCAGCAGTTTGAGCGAATAGTAATAGTCACTGCCATCAAATATAATAATGTGAAATGAAAATTAAATTAAGAGAAAACAATGATTTGACACCTCTTCAAGTCGGCTTCTTTGAGCCTCAAGCTCCATCTGTCTCACTTCCAGATCCTGAATGGCTACTGCCGTTTCTTGATCCCGTAGATCCATCTGTAAAAGTTTATCATAGAACTGAACATTCAGTAGCTGGGGTTCACATGACATCATAACATCCAAAGTGCCTATAGTAGTTATAGTTTAATTAAAGTACCCATGCACATGAAACAAAAGTGCCACAAAGTTCAACTGTCTGCAGAAAATGGTGAATCTTTTCTTTATTGCCTTATTTTAACTATCAAGGGCATTATTCAATCACAGAGGTATGATAGACAAAAGATTTTGCCAAAACAAAAATATGACACATTTATGGACCCATTCTGTAATAAATAATAATCTGGTTCAACATTTCTATTTGGGAGAGGCAAGGTTTTTAAAAGAAATAACCAAAGAGTTAAATTGACCTCTTCCCTCATCTGACATTATCAAATTTTAGAGCAGGTGTGTAACCTTTATGATATGTCTGACAATTGAAAACATAAATGGATCAATGTGTGGACCTTTCTACTGATCTCCTGGTCCAGTTTCTCTATTTGAGATGCCTTCACTTCCTGTTGGTGTTTGAGGAATCGTCTTCTGGAAGCATCAAGCAGCTGCAGCTCTTTCACCTTCAGCTCCCTCTTCATGGCCGCCAACCTGCACACACCACAACCGCCCCCAATCAAATCTCTGCATCATCTATTTTGTTGATAAGTCAAATCATCGGGTTCACTTTTCTCTCTGTCGAGTTAACTTTTCCTCTTCTTGTGCAAGGATGTTTCTGCGATCTTCTTCAGCTTTCTGCAGCAACTCCTAAGTTTATTTAAAGAGGTTGTATATTAAAATATTTTTAACATTTAAATTTATTTTTACATATGAAATTCTTAGGCGACCTGTTGTGCATAGTAGGTCTCTTGTTCAGCTTGTCGACGAACAAATTCTGCATGCATTGTGGACAACTCCTGCCTAAAATGACAAAACATTAAATTTCTCGTACAAAAATATTGGATTTATTTATTGGATTTTAACTGATCCTTATTTTGCACCTTTCACGTAAATACTCCATCTCCTGCAGCCGTATTTTCTCCCTTTCACAACTCTGGTATTCCACTATGAATTCAGGGTATTGATTGAAAATTGGGTACTGTCCTTTTGTGAGAGGGGTGAAGTCAGAAAGCAACATCTTTGGATGAATGTCCGCAGGGGTGTTGCTCATCAAACGATATGCTTCCTTTATCATGGCTCCCAAGTCCAGGTTGTTACGATGGTGAAAGAAATACTAAAATAAAAGGTTATGCTAGACAGTAGATTTTACAAAAACTCCTTGCTGTGATAAAGGTTATTGATTGAGCATGTTACCTCAAAGTCTTGTTTTTGAGAGCACTGCAAAAGAGGCTCACGGCTGCATGTGGTATAAGCCACACAGGTCATAAGC
>KN473428.1:14881-32334 GCA_000787095.1 Periophthalmodon schlosseri
GATTGGTGAAAATGTTGTCAAAAAGTCGAAGCCACTCATCTCGAGTTAGGACCTCAGAGAACAGGGTTTCAAGCAAGGGCCAAACATACACCTGTCAAAACAGTGGATACACTAAATGTGGGGTTTTAATTTGAAAAGGCAGTCTATATTTTATGTTTTTAAAAGTATTTAGTGATATATCGTTATATCACTACATAGGCCATTATTTTACATTTTGTTCATTGTGCACAGTATGGGTCTAAAATGACTTAATAACTGATCAGTCCAAAAACTGCAGACTTTATTCTTGTCTGTCCCCTAACTCTATGTCACTCCAAATATCATCCCAACAGAGGGACATGGACCATGCTGTCGGCCTGTGCCTCATCATAGCTGCAAAGTAAAGCAGTGCATTTTCATTTACGTTCTTATTTGTAAAAGGATGTCAGTGCAACATTGTTGAGCCCTTTTTCATTTTATTTGATCATAGTTATTATTGACCATTATTATTCATGCACTATACCACTGAAGCAAGTTCCTAATTTGTGAATTTTGTTAACTGACAATGGCATTCATCCATCCACCGGGATTGCTAAGAAAACAATTACTATTTTGGCTGCTACCTGTGAAGTGATACCACAGTCCACCAAATGCTGCAGGAGTTCTTTGTCGTGATGGGCCAAAACATTTTCTACCATGCTCAAGATATTAAGAGGAGGATTGGGAAAATATTCAAACCAGTGCTGGCACCAGTTCACTACAGGAAGGAAAGAACAAATGTTAATGTTGTATTGGAAGTCACTCAACTATAATAGTTGCGTGGAAACATACCCATGACTGTTGCAACCACCTCGAAGCAGAGCAAAGGATTGTTCTGAAAAAGCTTAACAAAAGGAAAGGCCACAAGAGGGAGATACTCCACCTCTCCAAAGATGGCTGCCCAGTGAGCCAAGGCAGACAAAACTCTGTGTAGAAGGAGGAAAGCAGAGATTAGATTATTGTAACTGCACTTCATATTGTAAAAGCTTGGAGCTAGTTCTAACCTTTGCAGTCCCCTCTGTAGCTTCTGGCTTTTGATGGGATATTTGTCATGCAGAGAGAGGTATGCAGTGTGGAGACCTTTGTCAGTTAAGCTGCTGTATGCTGCATAGTTTTCTGGCAGAAACAGCAAAGAGCGCCACACAAACATTCTATAAAAACAAGCACAACATCATAACTATCCCAACAGAACAGACATTGAAACTTACAACAAAAGACTATCTTCACCTATATTTAGCAGGATATTCTCCGAATGCCTTTAAAAGGGCCACCAATCGCTTCCTGTTTAGACCCGCAGGCAATTCATTCTACAGGAGACACAACATTTTACTTAAGGCTTTGTACAATATTGTTTCTGGTCAAAGGATGACAGGCAAGATTTATACCTCTTTATCATCACACGCACCAGCAGGTCTTAGTGTCTTTGCTTGTGTCCATCTACCTGAAGATGGAGCTGGTTTATGCACTGCACCCGACTTGACTTTAACCTTTGGGACAATCTGATTAACTTCCTTGTCTTTAACCACTACAACCTGAGAATTAGGAGGCTGTAAAAAATATGCAAAAAAATGATTTGACAAGTAGAATCCATAAATCCTCTAAATATATGACACCTGAGTGGTACCTGGTTTAATTCTTCTGTCAGACTCTGCAAACTATAGATGTTGATGCCACCATTATCCATGACAGCAACAATGTGTCTACCATTGGGACCAACATCCACTGTAGTTAGGGCATTGTCAAGCGAACCAAATTGAAACAGAAGTTTGCATGTGTGGATGTTGATGAAACGCATCACACCATCCTGGCTGAGCACACCAAGAGTCTACAAAAAGATCATTTTGTCAATTGTGAGTTATTTAAAGAATCAAAATTGTGCATTTGAAAATTATAAATGCTATAATTTGTCACCTGGTTAGCTCCACTGTCAAAAGTGTCAGGTAAGAACAAAAGCTGTCTGATTGTTCGGACTTGTGAAGGCATTTGAATCACTTTGATTAGCTGTTTAATTTCCAAACACCAAAGATGCAGCAGGTTGGAGCGCCCCGCTGATACAAGGTTCTTACCATCTCTGCCATTAACATTGAACAGTGGTCAAGTGTTGTGAAGCATCTTATTTTGGGATCTACAATGCATTCTATTTGTCAGTTAGAAGCCCTACCGTGTAACAGCAAAAGCCTTGTATGAGATTCGAGGTCCACAGTCTGGAACAGGCAGTTGGTATTTGCAAAACAAAGTATCACTTTCCCAAGCGAAGATGGAGTCATCACTGAAACAGCTGAGTATAGTGTTACTATGTGGAAGGAAAAATACCTGTAGACAAGGAGAGAACTTTTACTTCAAATGCAGAAGAATGCACTCCATCTCATGTAGCATAATGACAGGACAGATTTACCTTACTCAAATGATTATATAATATACTTGTATTGGATTTGTGCATCTTTACCCTCTGTATGCCAACAGACTGTTGAACATTGAGCTTCCTTTTTCTCTGGAAGGTGTCCAGATCCCAAAGCTGAGCAGTGTCTAAGGAGGTGGTGATTGCATATCTGCCTGAACTGTGAACAGAAATGGACGAAACTGCTCCGTCGTGGCCACGCATCCAACTAACAAGCTGTTTTGTGTCTGTCCATAGAAAACAGAAGCCATTGCAACAAATATAAATTTTCAGAATTTTGTTAAGACACATTATGCTTAACCCACCTTTATCAAAACATTTGACAGTGTAGTCTGCTAAAGCCACAAGGAACTCTGATGTTCGACGAAGTGTAAATGCCAGAGCAGTGCAGGCCTGTCCTGTCTTCTGGACCAGTCGAAATCTGTTCCAACAATAAAAACATATAAGAATGAACATATTCGGCAGTAGTTCATAAAACTATGCTTTGGAGTCAGCTGAGCCATGCATATTTGTGTTGTAGGGTAGTCTGTTCACCCACACATTCAAAATCACCTGTTTCTCCCGATGTCAAACACATAGATGTTTCCATGGTGATCTCCAGCGATAAAGGACTCTCCTGTGGTGTCAAAGGCAACATGGAGGAAGCGCATGGTCTTGCCCTGCTGTGCAGTGCGCACCACTGTCACCATGGGCCTGACACAGGCAGCACAAACCATAATATTACTGAAGGACAAAATATAAGGCAGCAAATATGTTTCATTCTAGAATAATCAAGAGAATAAAGATAGAGGACCTCAACAGGTGTTTGGTGAAATAGTGAGACAACTCATACAAATTAAACTGATAAAACCACCCAGGTCTTTGCGCGCCTGATACATAGTAATGCCATAAATAATAGTAAGACAAGTAATATAACAAAAAAAAACGTTGTTGTATAATTTACCCTTTTGTTGAAGTTGGTTTTCTATGCCAGATTTTCCCATCTTCTTTGTTCCCGATGTCCGTCACTTGCATTGTAAAAATGTGTGTCGATGTCCTTTCTTACATTCGAAAATTCTAGCTTCTTGATACCCACAATATAGTAGTAAAGCTAAAATGCTAACAGAGCTAACCAGTAATCTCTGCAGGCGGAACAAACAGCGCGAATTTTAAAAAGAGACAATGTTCTAAATCGTGTCTTTCCAACAGTTTGAGGTTAAAAACTAACTACTCCCAGAGTAAGACAGAGACAGTTTGCTAACGAGGTTATTCAAATGCAATTTTGTATCATTAATTCGTAACGCATACATTTTGGTAGCATATCTTTGCAAAAAAGGTAAATATACAAAGGAATTATGGGAGTTGTAGTTGCCAGATAAGAACGACTTTTTCAGCAGACATGGATTTTCTTTTTATATGGCATGTTATCGCCTTCTGTTGAAAACGACAAACTACTATGCTGCCACCTAATAATTTACATAAGCCTTTCGTTATAGTCAAATTTTTATTGAAACCTTTGTACGACCTTTTACAAAACTTCTGAGGTTACTTCCGTTATTTATTTTTTCATAATAAAGATAATGATTGACTAAATCAACCAAAATACATGTATGTGCCAATAATACCGATATTAAAATATATTATATGATAAACAATGGACTTTGTACATACAATTTTCGTTGACAAACGTTGGACCCATGGGGTTGGACCATTAAAGGCATATAAGAGCATTTAATTTTGGAAGACACACAGGATCCACCTTTATGTTTTCGGTAACTGACGGTGACATATTGAGCTAGCCGATTAGCCACGTCATGTAAACTAGCCAAGAAGCAGTTCTGATTAGCTGACAAACATCGTCTTTGAGGGTTTACGATCGACTTTCTCTGAAATAGTTAGTGCTTCGTGGATATATATTTGCCCGTGATTGTATGGAAAGATGTCAGATATCGGGGACTGGTTCAGAAGCATCCCTTTAATCACCCGAACATGGTTTGCTGGGTCCATAATCGTTCCCTTTATTGGAAAGCTAGGATTAATTAGTCCTATGAACCTCGTGCTGGCACCTCAGTTGTTCTTCAATAGATTTCACGTAAGTTTTCGATCTTTTTCTATTCGAAGAAAAGTCGTTTCTATGATTTTGGTGTAGGTAATGCACTCCATGTTAATGCAGTTAGCAGGTGGCTAACGAGTACCGAAAAGGCCTTAGCTTAATAAGAAACCAATGAGAGAACGCGACGTATCCGCGAACTTCCGGATGCTGTCAAATGCATATCGCGTTACAAACTTATAAATCTTTATTTAGTAGTAATTTTGGTCTGTTCTTCTACTCCTGTCTTATGTCCTCGTGTAATAGTCTGGAAAATAATTTATCATTATTTTTATAATATAATTAAACCTGGCAAATCTGTCCTTTTATAACCATAGTATCTCACAACTTCTAAAATGTAATATGTCACGATTGAATAATACGACACACCATTGTTTACAATGACGTCTTTTCTGTTGCAGCTATGGAGGCCTGTAACATCAACCCTGTACTTTCCAATCTACCCAAACACAGGATTTCTTTACTTGGTCAATCTATATTTCCTCTACCACTACTCCACAAGGCTGGAGACAGGTGAGGACTCCTCAACACTCGGTGTCAATATTTGTGTGCATATTTGTAACTTTTTTTTGTTGATTTGACAATAAATGTGAGGGTTGATGATGCTTCACATGTCCTGGACTCAGAGCTTGATAGTTTCCTTTTGTCACATTATTGACAAAATTGAGTAAAGAAAAATGTCATGAACATCACAGTATTTAAATAAGTTAAAACATTTATTTTGTTATGAATGACATTAATCTCTCTACAGGGGCGTTTGATGGCAGACCTGCAGACTATGTCTTCATGCTCACCTTCAACTGGCTCTGCATTGTTGTATCCTTAATCATTTTATTCAGATAGACACCTTTTATAGTTCTTATCCACAGCAACACTTCTATTAGCGGTTCTGTCTTGCTGCTTATTTAGTAATTGTACCATCTTTTCCATCCACAGCTCTTATTCTCCCATCTTTTGTACTCCACTCCCACTGCAGCACTGTGCCATGTCAGAGTGGCTCTGTGCCAGTGGCCCGTGTCAGTCTACCCCTGCAGAGGAGAGAAACATAATCTAGGTCATATGCGGCAAAGAGGGCCCTGCCCATCTCTTTAGTTTTGTCTTTAGAATAGGGTTTATGTGATCACAGCAATTGCAGTTGGTGTATTGTGGGTTTTAAGGCAAAACATTTTACTAATTTTTTTTGGATGGTTTAAGTTCACATCAGGTAAACAAGGGGCAATGGGTTCATATAATGTTCGCGTTGTAAAATGAGGCACTAGGTGGCAGCTCCGAGTCAAGTTTCTCTGTTATTGTACTGTCCTTGACTCTAAACTATAGATAGTTGGACTGCTCATGGAAATGCAGGTGAGACAATATTCACAAATTAAAATGTTAATGAATTCAATAGTTGTAACACTGGAATAAAATTACATTTGTTTTAGCTGCTGATGATCCCACTTATTATGTCCGTGCTGTACGTATGGGCTCAGTTCAACAAGGACACCATTGTATCATTTTGGTTTGGAACGAGATTTAAGGTAAATTTGCATTACACTCCTACCCTCTAATCAAACAAATGACATTCCTTTTGTGGTTTTCTTGTTGTAGGCACACTATCTTCCATGGGTTATACTGGGTTTCAATTTCATCATTGGTGGCTCGTAAGTAACTTCAGTTATCAATGTTAATTTTAAACCAGTTGGCAAAATAAATAATCTTTTTACTTGTAGTTTTCTGAATGAGCTGATTGGAAACCTAGTGGGCCACCTCTACTTTTTCCTTATGTTCAAATACCCCATAGACCTCGGTGGACGTGCTTTCCTCTCTACGCCAGAGTTTTTGTAAGTCATACTTAAACTGGTTACAAAAGATGAATGATGTTCTTTACATTACAGCCTGATGCTTTGCTAGTTTTTAAGACTCTATATAAAATGTTTTCAGATTGTGTTACTCTGTTTTAAACCTCCTTGTTGTGTTCTCTCTGCAGGTATAGAATTTTCCCGAACAGGAGGGGAGGGGTGTCGGGCTTTGGAGCACCTCCCACCAGAAGAGCAGCTCCTCAGGAACAGGCTGGGTTTGGGGCAGGGCGACACAACTGGGGCCAAGGATTTCGTCTGGGGGGTGAATGAGTTTTACTCCATTGCAAAAATTTTAACTTTAAATGACTGTGCAGTTTGTAATTTTGGTGAAAATGTATGCCTCTTCACAAGAAAAAATCATTTGATGAGAAGAAGCCATTTCCTAAGGTACTACTGCAGAGCTCTTGGCTAAATTTGCTGAGCAAAGCAAGCTTTGCTTTTGCTACTACTGTGGATGTGCAGCAGAGAACAAGAAGAAAATAGACAGTTATGGATTTATATATTTGGATGTACAAACTTGCCTCACTTTTTCTTAATCCTGTCCTTCATTGACATTTTTTACCCCCAGTTGCTGCAGAGACCAGTAACAGTTATGTTCTATGATTTAGACCTTGTCTCTCTTGGTTTCTAAGATGCCATATCAGATTACATTGTAATTTCTAGTGTACTGGGAAGGTACACTCTGCCAATTCTGAATACAGCTATTTAGAGCTTTGTTTGGAGGTCTGTACATTGTGTTAAGTGTTTGAGCTGCCGTGGCACAGACTCCAGCTTTGTCTTAATCAAAATTCTGTAAGGATTAGATTTTGTTTTTGTAAATATAACAGTTGTTTATTGAAAGTACATCTAGTCCCTGTGTTTTATTGTGTCTCATCACGACAAATGTCTCCATAACAGTTGGATGTGTATTTATTCTGTTTAAGCAGAATAATTATAGAAAATGAAAAAGCAAGCAGTGTTTACTACAAGCCAATAAATGACCGGTATTCCAGAGCCTTTAAACATGAAACTTAAGCAGTGCCATACACAGACATTCAGCAAGCACTGCCATGTACCTGCATAGTAATCAACAGTGGTGATTGGTATGCTGCTTGCACAAATCGGGTAGTTTATGATGCAAACTTAACTGACTATAATAACCCAGCTGTAAATTTGAGGGTCATTACACAAAAGTGACTTCATCAAAATGCAAGTTTTCCTTTTTTTTTGTCACTTTGTCTCCATACAAGAGGGTCACCCATGTGTGGCTCATTCACTATGGACAGTTGAAGACGTGCAAGGAGCTTAGTTTGGAACCGTAATGACAACAAAATAAGAAACGTAACAACATAAGGCTGGAATTTGCATTCAGCCAATAGTCACTTTTGTGAAATAGCCCTAGAAACAGAAATTTCTAAGAGCATTAAGTGCCAATGTCTTTTTTGAAAGATGAGAAAGAAACAATGTAGTCACAGGTCATGAGAGGGAGCTTTGATTAGTTTACCATGCATGAGTAATTTATACCTAAATATCTGCATGTTCAGTTAATAATACTTTAAATTTAGTTTCAACAGAAATGAAAAATTGTGATAAACCAATGTGAGAACTGTACCAGGTTTAGAGATAGAGACATGTCAGGTGAAAGCTCCAAAGGCAGCGTGGCATAACAAAACAAGACACACCTCAAGTAATAAAATAAAACTCACTCAGTATGAAAAACCCACATTCGGCACCGTTTGAGCCTGTTAAACACATCTTAGATACTGAGGCAAAACATTTTCATAGAGAAGACATCAGGACATACAGTGCTTTCATTCCTTGGTCTGTGCTAATGCAGCTCGATTTGCTCAGAACTGCAAACCCTCAGTAAAGCTGTGGCTGTTTCTCCAAACACTGTTATTCCCTCTAATTGCACTTCTAGCACTTTCCAGTGCAAGTGATTTTCACTCTCACTAGCAAAATATTACGAGGCCAAGTCAATAAGAAGCTGCAGAAATAAGGAAAGGTTAGTTTCCAAATGGCTGGTACAGTTAAGCTGAAAATGCCTTACATTACTTAATCTATTACAATGACAGGAATATGTACAATTAAGTGCCATTAGTGACTACGCCTAATGAACATAATGATTTTCAAAAATATGACAATATTTTTGGATTATTATACACTTTGATCATAAAACAATAACATATCCGGTTTGGGGCAGTATAAAATGGTAACCAAAAGTGCCCTCTTAGTAAAACTGTACAAACACTCCATACAGAAAAATATTTACATGGTGCTTTAAAAACACACTAAGTAGTAAGAACAATGCATCAAGTCCAGCTTTGGCACTCCTCTTATGTCCTTTACGCACCACACTTAAGTGCTCTTCAGTGCAAATCTCAGGTCCATGGTGCTTCAGGATGAGATCTCAGTGAGACTGTGTCCTCACTATTACGATCTACTTTAGGTTTTCTCACGATGATCAGAACAAAACAACCAGCTCTGAAACAACAGAACAAGCGGCCACAATTATGGACAGGATATTAGCAATGGTCTTTTATGCACGTGTGAACATGGCAATGATCATTTGGTCCTAATATCAAGCTGCCATCCTGGCCAATCCTGGCACAGCTTAAGTGTGTTAATTACATAGTGATAACTTCCTGGGTGAAAGGGGCTGCAGCTGTGGTATCTTAAAGAAACAGTTCACCATTTACCCTCACACTTTCTGTTACACTCAATTTTCTATTATCTCTGAAATTAAATTCATTCCTTTAGACATGTAGACATCTTGCCCCTCCAACCGCCACTTATTACTCACAAACACACACAGCATTCATACACAGGCTGTATCTTGGTAGGGGTTGGTGGATGAATATTGAGCCACTGTAGCCCGAGTGAACTTTTAGTGTTATTCAGTTAAAATATTTCTCTAAATTATTATCTACTTACATCAGCCTGTAACCCTGCCTGGTTGCTCCAAACCCAGAATATCTGTGTCTGCTGCTGCTGCTGCTGCTTGAGGGTCCTCCCCCACCTCCACAGTCACCTTTACCCACCTGAAAATCACACAATTTCAATAGCTAGTCATTGCCTAAAGTATTTTCCACAAAGACAGAAATAGATTATGTGTCCAAAGAGAGCAGTCACCTCCCACTGTCTGCAGCATTGTCACTGGTTTTGTCTGGCCTTGACTGCTTCAGGACAGTTAGTCCGTGGTCCAGCTTTTCTGGTAACCACTGCACTGTCTCTTGGTCCAACTGCTTTGAGTGCTCTGTCATATTCTCACCACTATTTTCTTCTGCAGTACATAAAAGAAAGCACTTAAGAAAATGTACAAAATGTTTTATTGGTCACAAGTATTGTTTTGGAGGGATTTTACCTTTTGCAGTCGAGGTTTCTATAGAAATACATTGTGGTTTCTCTGATTTGTTTTTTGCTTTCAGTTGCTCTTGCATCCACTCAAGTGTTTCACCATTTTTTAGAGCAGAGCGGTGGTCCTTGAACCAGCGCACAATGTCGGTGCGTCCCAGGCTGGTTTGGACCTCCAGCTGACTGTACTCTTCTGGAGAAGGCCACTGTGTCTGACAGAACATCTGTTCAGAATAAAAAAAAAATTAAAAGATAGGTCAATATGACATTTTAAATTTGTCCTTGTGAATGCGGTTTTCTTCTACACAATAATAAATTATCACATTATCATTTCCCAAGACTTGATAAAATGTTAATTAATATTGTAATTTTCTATGATAGAAACACTAACTCTCCCATAATTTCAAAATGAGGCTAGTTGCACATTCAACATAAAAAATATGTAAGAAGAATTAATTAACCATATCATTACAAATACACAACATCTCCAGTATGTAGCCTATGTACTATATGTCTTTCATTTAAGAATTCAAGTTGTGTTCTATTTTACCTCTCTGAGCAGAGTGAGGGAGCGGCTGGTGATGGGTGCAGGACTGTTTGATGCAGAAAGGATGGGGGGATGGGGCGAAGATGAGGAGGAGGAAGTGAGGATGGGGGGAGAGGCAGAGGACAAGAGAGTCGGCGGATGTGGGGAGGATGCTGCCAGGACCGGAGGAGATGCAGATGAACAGGACAGAAGAGGGGGGTGAGGGGGGTGGGGGGAGGAGAGATGGTGTTTCCCCTCCTGTTCACGGTGAGATGCCCCATTCTGCATTGCCCCTGGACGATCCTCTGCACTCTTCATGCTGAGCAGAGCCTTTTCCAGAGCTCTCCGCTCTGAAAACCAGCAGTCCACCTCGGTTTTGGAAAGACGGGTGTCCTGGGCCAGCTGGTCTGCAAGAGGACCAAAAAAGTGTACAAAATATTGCAAAGTGGTCAACAAAGATGTCAAAGAGAGGTCCAAAAACTTGTCTCTCCAGGGGATGGTACAACAAGCTCATTAAAAACATCCCTGCTACTTCGGTCAAGCTGATAACCCCAAGAGACAGCACTGCACTTCCACAGGGGTGATTAAGTCACACTGAGTAGACTACTTTTCCAACTGATTTGTGCAAGGACATTTAGCATCTAAACATCAAAAATAATTTGACATACAAGCTGTTGTTTGTTGGCACAGATAGGGAACAGAGACCACTAAAAATATAACAAAATGTAAAGTCAAAGTCATTTGAGCCTATAATTGATGAACACATACCACACTGAGATGTATTGGAGAGTATTATTACCTAGCTCAGCCTCTGTTGGACAGCTGATCTTTTGGAAACTCTCCTCCAGAGCCTTCAGCTGCTCGGAGCTCTTCCCCTTGACTCTCTCCAGCAGCGGAAACTGACTTGGAACAATCTTTTTCACTGGGCCGTCTTTGGAGGGAGTATTAACTTCTGCTTTCACCAGCACAGGTGGGGGAGGAACACCTTTAAGATAGACAGTTTAAGAAAAGAAGATGACTAAGCAGTCCTTCAGCCTGACACAAATGCATTTTTGAAGTCACTTTACAAAAGAAGCCTCAAGTAATTCATTAAGGCTCCATCTTTACCTTTGAGATTGAGAAGTCTCTGCTCACTGAACCACTTCTTTATTTCTCCTCTGGAAAGCCCTGTGTTCTCTATCAGCCTGTAAATCTATAATATTAAAATAATAATAATAATCTTAATTATTAGAAAATAGATTTCTATTAAACTTTATTATTTTATTTTTTACAAAGTCAGAATATTCTTACCTCATCCTCCTCAGGGAAGGGGCACTGTGTGTAGCTGGTCCTCAGCACAGACAGTTGCTCTGCAGTTTTGTTTGGATCAACTGTGAAACTCAGGACTTTGGGTGAAGACAGTTTGGGTGAAAGCACAGGGGAAGAGATCGTTTGAATTATGGACGGCCGTTTGCTCTCTGTGGAAATCACAGGGGAAGGCAGGGGTCTTTTAAGCGATTGTGCAACCTGAAAAAACAAAAACACCTGATAATACCTCATGAAAAAGATTTGACATTGTAAATTCTTTCCTTTCACAAATTATTAATACTAGAGGTTTTAACTTTGGCCTGATGCAAATTGTAAAAACTAAAATAAACATGGATTTTTTTGGGTTGCTATATAATAACGTTAAGAATTAAAGATTCTAAACATACAGATTTGACATACATATTTAGTGTACCTGGTTAGCCACAGTGAGAGCCAGAGGGGCACAGGTGACTGCAGATCCATTTGCCACAGGTGTGAGCACCAGGCTGGTCTGTCCCACAAGTTGACAGGGGAGCGGCTGGAGGAGAGAGGGTGGGGTGGATTTGGAGGCTGACGTGGGGGTTGAAGAATTGGAGGATGTTTGCGAGTTGAGCTGAGGGGCCACTACAGCGAACGTTTGAGAGATTGTACCGTTAAACATTTTTTTTCTTGCTTCTTCAACCTATTATAAAAGAAAAGCAATTTATTTACTTTGGTCATACAGGATTTCTAGCCATACAGTATAAAGTGATATTAGTGTGATATTTACCTCCTCTGGCGACCAACTTATACCCTGTTTTAGCCGTTGTGTGGTGAACCAAACTTTGATTTGCTCTTCTGGGTGTTTGGAGGCTGCAGTAAGCCATGACAGCTCAGCCTGGGTTGGGTAAGGAAACTTGTTGAAGGAGGAGATGAGGGTCAAGTTATCGTCGAGCGAAGGGTTATATTTGGTTGTATTCAAGGGCACAGCAATCTTGGGCACCTGGAACATAAAACAAACAATACAGATAATTTAGTTTAGAACATTTAGAAATTAAGCTGAGTGTGCCATTGTATTACTTAGCTATACAAGTATGATCTCCTCCTGAGTTATTTGTTTAAAATAACTGCAATACTATTTCCATATGTTACAACAATGTGTGTACAGGTACCACAATCTAGAGAACTAGGCCTGTCATGATAATAATATGTATACGTGTTGCCTTTAGCAGTGTGTCAAACCTGTGTGTAGTTGAGAGGCCGCTGTAGTGAAGGCATGATGTGAGCAAGGCTGTCCGCTTTGAGGAGCGTGGACTCTGGGATGATGACTGTCCCGTTCACATTCACTGCGGTGATTGGCTTCTTAACCAACTCTGGGGCAAGTTTACCCAACGCTCCATCTGTCCATTTACTATCCGAAGACATTATTTTTGGTTTGCTGATTTTGACTGCAGTGGGTTTATTCATATCCTCCACTTTACCAGAAATAGAGCTAGAAGAGTTGTAAATAACAGCATTATTACTGCATCCCTCTATAGTCTGTTCCAAGATTGTCTGATTGTTCATTTTGATGCGTTTGAATTTAAAGTTGCTCTCCCCCGGATGACACCTCTCGTTGTGCTCTGTTAAGGTGTCAAACTTCTTGGTGTTAAAATTGCAGACAGCACACAGGTACAATGGGTTCAAGATGACATTGGGGTGGTTAGCATCCACATGTTCTTTAAAAGTGTTCAGATTCTGGGTGGAGAAGGGGCAGTATTTGCACTCGTAGCCTCCCTGCTGCTTTTGTTGGGACTTAGTGAGATCGGATTCTGCTGTGGTATGGTCCGTTGATGACTGGGAGTCTGATGCTTTGTCCAGTAAGTCCAAGTCTATGGACAGTTCTTTCTGTGGTGAGACATCAGTTTCCATTGGACTTGCATCTCTATGGTTATTCACGTTTGCCTAAAAAAGGATCCATTACACAAAATGGGTTAAAATTACATAATATAAAAATATGTCCAGAATTTGGCAGCGTACCTGTAAATCACATGGATCCTCCATTTCATCGTCATCTGGTTCCACTATGGTGTGATCTGGTCGGATCATACAGGGAGTAGATGCTTTTCGTCGACTGGCCATGATGTTGGCTTATCCCCAATGTGGTCTTTGTGCTTAAAGTTAAGGGGCCTGGTTTGCTCCACCCCAATGTCTGAGTGAGAGGCAAACAGTATTGCAGAAGGTGCAGCAGAAAGTCCAGCCAGTATGATAGATAGACCAAGTGTAGACCAACAAGCTCGTACCCTCAACCAGGGGACATGAAGGTCCAGTGGAGATAGGAGAGTTGTGCACAATGTTGGGGGCTAGCTGACAGTGTCAGCTCCAATTCTGGAGGAGCTCCTGCATGATGGGTAATTACCTAAACAGAGAAAAGAGTCCATCAATAAATTGAGTTAATATGATTAACTGAGATTCAGGAGCAGGACCACACCTCAACCTCCTCCTGCTCTTCTCCAGCGAACCACAGCTCACCTTAACCACACCTCTAATTACCCTGTAGCTGTATTTATACAAGCCTATCTCGGCAACACAGTCTGTCTCCCCTCTCTCGACCACTCCCTCCCAACCCTTGCCTCTTGTTCATTTTTCAGGAGAGGCCACAACAATGGACCACGCCGTTGTTGTGGTGTGGTCCTTGCTAGTGAACCATCCATAGTTTCACATTTAATCTCATAACAAACAAGTGTTTGTTTTCAGTTACTTAACCATATATGGACTTTGTTCAGCTCAATTAAACAGCTCCTATGCAAAACTTTTAGCACCCGTGAGACTACTAAAAGTAGCCCTGTCATGATAACATATTTTGTAGTTCGATATATTGTTGAAGAAAAATATAGACGATAAACAGTAATACTGAAACTAATGTATACCACTGTCAAAATAACCCAACAGCAGATTTAAACCACGCTATTCTAAATGTACAATATTGTAAAAAAAAAAAAAAAACATGAACTGCAATACATAAATAGCAAAATGAAACACTTTAGTAGAGAGTTTGCAACTTATCAGAGCCAAATAACCAAAAAATTCACAGTAGTGTAAAGAAAATGTACGCACGATAAATACTGACCTAAAAATATTGTTCCAATTTTCATTTACTGAACGATAAGTCGATATAGTAATTACTGTGACAGGCCTAACTAAAAAGGTCTTATTGTATCAGATAAAGCTACAAAGACAACACACAAAAGACACTTGAAATATTATGGTTTCATCACCTTGAAAGACTATGAATATTCTGATGTGATAGTCAATACTCCATTACTGATAGTGTTTCACTGCAATAAAAATTAAAAAGATCTGATTATGCGACAACAGTCTTTTTCTGTCAAAAATAATGAGAGCTGAAGTCAACATGAAAATTAAATGAGAGGCAACAAGGAATAAAATATATAAAAAGGGAGGAATGATTATCTTGAATGAGTTTTTTTTTTTTTATATCAAGGTAACACAATCTACTAGAAACATTGTGTTATCTGCAAACAATGTACTATCCTATCCAAGTTTATTTCACATATACTTTTCAAAATTTCCCATCTGGAATCTAAAGCATTATTGATTTGTTTTTTGTTTTTTTCCATCCTGATTATCTGATTCTTTCTTTACCTTTACCTTTAGTGTTTACAAACATTGAAAGTAGCTCCCCATCATCCCATCACTGTCTTGAACAAGAGATACAGCCCAAGAGGACGTAACAACATTGTTAAAATGCAGACTCATTACCGTGAAGTCGCTATAGCAACTGTGGATGTCTAGCTGTAGCAGAAACACCCAACCAGAGAGACACCGACTCTGACTGTATAACATCAGCAGCACCGGACAGACAGAAAATAATTTGGGTGTTTTGCAATGTCCATAATTAAGTATATGGCAGACTCAAAGAAAACACATGAAAACGATATGAAGACATGAGATATTTTACTATGTTGAATTAAGTGTGATGAACCAATGTTACTTGCTTTAAATGGACACCAACATATTAGCCCTTTTAACATAATTCTATTGTGATAAGACTTTGAATACATTTATTTGATACAAAAGTAAAAAATACATTGAAAAGGCCTACACTTCAGAAAAAAAAGACTCATCCTCATGCAAGATATACACACAGTGTAAACATTGTTAAGCAAATATGGTGGCAGCATTTGTTACTCCCACTCACCCACTGTCACCGTCTGCCCTAAATTGTACAACAATCAAGACACACATACACCACAGAGCAGTGGAAAATGTGCTGGCTTCATCTGAAACGGCACTTTAGTTATATGACCTACTGAACTTCCACTGCTCTTACAGTCTGAGCACTTATCAATGCGTTTGTGGGCGATAGTGGCACGATGACGAGAGAAAACAGCAGTTGGCTAAACCCACACAGGTAGCGAAAGCACAGAGAAACGTTTCATTTGTGCCAAGTATTTTCGCAAACTGTAACACTGCATATTTAAAATGCATCTTAGCCATTGACCATTCAGTGACACTGATTTATATGAATTTTGATTTAAAGCAATGAAGGTAATCCAATGTGGGCTGGTTAGCGTGGTAATTAGGAACCATAATGAGTCATTTGGGAAAAATATTCAAAACATTGCCAACGCTAAAAAGAAGCTGACTCACAATAAAAGGAACAACTCACCATGTACACAAACAGCTTGTCACATACACAAACTCTTCCATGGAGTGCTTCAAAACAAACACTGTAAATACTGCTAAATGCATTAGATCCTCTGGCGCAAGCTCTACCTCTCTTTAAACATGTTTGTAAGAGGAGGACAGAGTCAGCTGCTGGAAACTGTACCAACTGCAGTGTGAAGACGATTAAATATACAAGACAATCAATCAGTATGAACCAAGCAGGCATAACATTATTGAGAGATGACATGTAATGATGGGCAATACCAGGGATTTTTGTTTCGATACAAAACTGTACTGTGGCAAGTACCGCAATACCAATACCGATACAAATTAGTTTTGTATTACATGCAAACTCCTCCTCTGTTTTACTTTGGCATATCAACATATAGTTTGGAATTTTTTATATCGTCTTGAGAACACTAATTTGTACTATTGATATGTTACTATTATAAAACTGCAAGTCCTTCATGATCCAACCCCAAGATATGATAAACCTTATTAACTGTAAAACCTTAATTTAATAGTACTACAGCAAATCAGTGCATTAGCTGATAGCTATTGACTGACTGGCAACCCCAAAATACAACAGCTGCAAGAACAGAGGATGATAATGAACAACGTTGTGTACCTTCTTTGTTCTTGGGGTGGTATTTGATCACTTCATTTGTCTTCCTCTAAAAACAAACTCTTTATTTTCAGAATTTACTTTTGTACATGAGAATATATTTCAATTAATATTTGATTTACACACCAAAATCCAAACTTGGCTCCACTGTCCCCACCTCAGTCTCCCACCTGTTTGGTTTGTGTGTGTAGCCCAGTCAGCCTCTCTGTGAGCTCCCACTGTCTGACGCTCATTAAACTTGTATGAATACTCAGCCTGGCATCCTCTTGCCAGCCTGTCTGTCTGTCTGTACTTGCCTAATGTCTGCAAGTGCGATTGGTGCATCATATTACTGGAGCCATCCCTTTGAAGAAGTTACCTTAAATGCCACGAGACACTAATACATTCATCAGCTATAATCAGTTTAGGCTTCATTCTGGCAAACATACAAGAAAGAAAATCAATCCAATTTTGTCAACTACTGAGGCACTAATGTCCAAAGATAGATTAAACAAGATAAAAATGTACAGTATATGTTTATTTTTAGAGCAGAGAGAGTATTGGACATTCTGTGTCTGTGATATAGAAAATATGGTTATGCAAGAATATAAAATGTAATGTGTAACAAAACTTCTTATTTGCATTACATCACCAGTCCTTTGTATTAATTATAGACACATTTTCATACGAATGAAACTGCCACTTCTCTC
>JACM01045246.1:0-14981 GCA_000787095.1 Periophthalmodon schlosseri
GATGATCCAGAAGAGGATTGGGAGAACATCATTTGGTCAGATGAAACCAAAATAAAACTTTTTGGTAAAAACTCAACTTGTCGTGTTTGGAGGAGAAAGAATGCTGAGTTGCATCCAAAGAACACCATGCCTACTGTGAAGCATAGGGGTGGAAACATCATGCTTTGGGGCTGTTTTTCTGCAAAGGGGCCAGGACGACTGATCCGTTTAAAGGAAAGAATGAATGGGGCCATGTATCATGAGATTTTGAGTGAAAACCTCCTTCCATCAGCAAGGGCATTGAAGAACAGTGATCCCAAACACTCCACCCGGGCAATGGAGTGGCTTCGTAAGAAGCATTTCAAGGTCCTGGAGTGGCCTAGCCAGTCTCCAGATCTCAACCTCATAGAAATCTTTGGAGGGAGTTGAAAGTCTGTGTTGCCCAGCAACAGCCCCAAAACATCACTGCTCTAGAGGAGATCTGCATGGAGGAATGGGCCAAACTACCAGCAACAGTGTGTGAAAACCTAGTACTTTTGAATGCATAGTAGTTTTTGCACAAGATCCTAAACATTTTGAGAGCTTTGTCCATTGCCACACCACACCCCATTTTCATAGCTTAAGCAATGCACAGGGTATGTTGACCAGGAATTTCTTTAGTTACCTACAGCCCTGGTGGAGTTTGCATGTTCTGCCTGTGTCGTGTTGGATTTCCTCCGGTTTCCCCCATAAACCCAAAACACGCGCAACAGGTCAAAACGTCCAGTTAAGGTAGTCCTGATCAAGATTAGCTCAACATCTGGAGATGGGCCTCACTGCACCTGACAGGTTTAAAGCAGGTCCTTGCCCTCACCATTTGCACTGTCAAAGTTGTATTTGGAGTGAGTTATGCATGTTTGTGCAATCTTTAATCACTTATTTTCAAGATACCATTTTAACGGGTACCATTTTAACGGATACCTCGGGTTCACCACCACCGGTATATGCCCAGTGCTCTGTACTTACTTCGTTTTTCAATTTTATTTTCTTAATCATGATGCGCATAGGACTCTGCAGCGTTGCATGGTCATTTTGGTACAAATGAAAACAAAAAAATCAACTACTCACTAGCTTGACATGCAGCTATCCAGCAACCTCTTTGTTGTGATCCCATTGGCACCATAGTTTTTTAACACGGAAGTTGCTTTAGATGAATATTGCATTTAAAAATGTGCAAATTACAACATGATAATCTACGGGTGTCGTAGATTATAACTATAAATAAGGCTCAAGCACAATATGTTGTCTTTAACTTAGACACACTGAAAGATGGGTCAAATGCAGAGAATGAGTTTCCTTATGGGGTCAATACAGTTTTAAATTTCTTTTGTCATTGTGTCTATTGCACCTATTTTTAAAGGTACACTATGTAATTTTTCTGGTGGACGGTCTGCCACCTGCTTGTTTCAGTGAAGATGTTATCGCGTCTGAAATGTTCCCCAGTGTATCATTAAAACATATCTATATTCATGGAGACAAGCAGGTCATAATCACTAGGCCAAGTTACAGGTCAGAACACATGTTTTTCAATGTATTTTTAGTAATAAAAACAGCAATAGTTGAATTAATATAAGGTAGGTATAAAGTTGAATGCCATACTAAAACATTCCAAGCAATGCAATAATATCTCCATGGAGACAAGCAGGTGGCGTAACTCCTACAAGAAAGGTTGCATAAGATAGATAGTTCTTCACATAGCATTTTGTTGAACTTTTACAGTGAACTTTGACCTTATTCATGTATATTTTCCACATAAATAATTATATCTTCTCTTCCTCAGCTGACCAATGGTGAACTGCACTTCCGATACCACTGTGGACAGTCTCCTCCAGGGTCTCTATTGGTCCGATCATCCCCTCTCTCTGACACCCAATGGCACGCCATTTTACTGGAGGTCAATTCTACCATCCTGAGCCTCTCATTGGACGATCAGCCCACAGTTTCCGCCCATATCTCCCATCCGTGTCACATGGCCTCTTCCCATGGCGCAATGTTGTTTGCCAGCGCCACTCAAATCTCCCCAGAAATGACACCAAGACTGTCCCGGAGTTTTATTGGTTGTTTGGATGACATGAAGTTAAACGGAGAGCCAATCAGAGCAGGCGATGGCACGGAGTGGGAGGGGAATGGCCTGAGAAGGGTGTTTGGAGTTTTCCAGTGTTGCCGGCGCAACGGGGTGTGTAGCGGTCAGCCATGTTTGAATGGAGGAGTCTGTGAAGAAGACGATAATGGAGGTGAGCAAGAGGGGAATGTTATTGATTAGGTGTTCATGTTTAGCGTACTTACCCCCTCTAACACTCAGCTCTATTATTTATTTATTTATTTATTTATTTATCTGTTTTTCATTTTGTCCATTGTTTATGCTGTGTATTAATTTTATTTCCATGTATTTTGATTTGAACTAATGGAAAACCCTCTTTTTCATTTGGCAACTGCCTTATTTCCATTAAAAAAGAGAGAGAAAATGGAGGTGAGTGAGGCCAGGGCATA
Source organism: Periophthalmodon schlosseri (assembly GCA_000787095.1). NCBI lineage: Eukaryota > Metazoa > Chordata > Actinopteri > Gobiiformes > Gobiidae > Periophthalmodon > Periophthalmodon schlosseri. The sequence continues at coordinate 2,509 of JACM01045246.1, forward strand.
TATATAGTGGCCCTGGGGGTCAAATTAGACTAAAAAATGTTATCTTAAAAAGACAAATACATTTTGTTGGTTAAGTTACAGAAAAATAGTAATAGACGATTTTTCTTTAATCCAAAAAATGTTGGGAGAATATGGAAACCTGTACACGTTTAGTAGTCAACCAAAAATTCCTTGCCCTCTAGTAGAAGTAATAGTCACTGGTGTCAAGTATGTAAACCCCCTAAATAATTTGATTATAATTTTAATCCAGTGCCATGGCAGACCGTCCTCTAGAAAAGTTACACAATCCACCTCAGTTCAAGTACTGAAATCAATTACCCTATTGTGGTACTAGTAGTATTAGTAGTCGTTGTTGTTGTTGTAGTATTACTTGTAAGACTGATACTAGTAATAATAACTTAACCCTTTATATACCCTTTATATACCACTGCTCATTTGTTTGAGCAGTGGTTCTTAACCTGGGTTCGATCGAACCCTAGGGGTTAGGTGAGTCAGTCTCAGGGGTTCAGCGGAGGTCAAGACACGCAACCGACTCAGATGATTCGTGATGATACGCCCCGCTTGGCCATCACCGAAGGGTTCGGTGAATGTGCATATGAAACTTCACCGAAGGTTCGGTGAATGTGCATATGAAACTGGTGGGGTTCAGTACCTCCAACAAGGTTAAGAACCACTGTGTTTGAGCTAATATCAAAACTCAGAACACTGATAGCCAAGAAACTGCAAAACATCATAAAAGGAAATATCTTCTTACTTCAAATAACAACTCGATAAGCCACCGTGAAGTATTGTATAAAAATGTCCCTAGCTTTAAAAAGATTATGCTGTTTCCCATTTTGAGCGGGTTGGGGGTGAATTGCAACATGGCCAGCTGCAGCAGATATGGTTTTTGTAGATGTAAACACAGACCTAGCATAAAGCCGTTATCGGAATGGGTCTTTCTGAAGCGCGAGTTTAGCTTTGGGACGCGGAGTGAATGTAATAAAAGCATGTCCGCCATGACTACAATGACCTCTCACAGACTAACAAAGGCAAAGGGGACAACATGATTATTATTATTATATATTTTGTCGTTGCTGTAGAGAGAGGAAGTAGAACAGCAGAAAGACAGCTGACAGCTCTGGAAAATGTTGGTTTCTGATCAAATTTTGTCAATGGCAATACTATACTGTGCTATATAATAGGGAATTTGGAAGGTGTCGGAACAGTGGAGTTAATTATTGTTAATATCAAGTGTATGTTGCTGCATTATTGTCTTCTGTGACATATTTCAGTACAGATATATTGTAAAAGCAGCTTTTAGGATCAAAATGAGACCGCTGTGTTCTGTCTGCATATAATTATAAAGCATTTGTATCATCCATAAACCAGGAAGTAAGACTGGTGCGCTGTCAGCATGCAAGTTGTTATTAGCATTACCATGACAACAAAACTCCACTCTGGTCTCTCTGTATTATGCGTCATTTTCAGGACTTTTTCCCCTTCAACAATATTTAGTTTTAATCAATAACCTCTATGGCAATAGAGGTACAAATTATTTTTTAGCAGTCTGAAATCCATAGACAAGCTTATCGCAGTGAATAATTAGGATCATAGAAATGCATTAGGAAAGTGAGGAATAACTTTGAACCACTGCAACTAACCACTGTGTTAAATGAACTAGTTTTGGTTTTCATGTTTTTAAGATGGTAAAATTCAGGTACAGCATCTTTAATATATGCTAGCCCTACACTGTTGTTTGAAATTCACAGTTTTATTCATATACCTTTACCTTCACAGTTGGACTGCATTCCCGTCTGGGTCTATTGTACCTGTTTCTGTTACATTATTGCTTCTTGTCACAGAGGCGGTGTGCAGATGCTTGGGTCAGTTCCATGGGCCTCTCTGTAACCTCACACAAAACCCCTGTGTGTCCCAGCCCTGTTCAGACGGACGAGTTTGTGTCCCCAAAGAGCAGGGGTATATCTGCAACTGCTCCCACAACCAGCCCCACGCCAGGTAAGAACTACGCCCCCACAACCACCCTCATACAACCAGCCCCACACCAGGTAAGAACAACCACCCCCACACAACCAGCCCCACGTCAGGTAACAACAACTATGCCCACACAACCACCCTCACACAACCAGCCTCTCGCAATCAGCCCCACACTAGGTAAGATCAACCACTCCCACACAACCAGCACCACGCCAGGTAAGAACAACTACGCCCACACAACCAGCCCCACACGAGGTAAGAACAACTACCCCCACACAACCAGCCCCACAACGACACACAACTCACACAACCAGCCTCACCACGTCACACAACTTCCAAAGAGCAAGGCTACATCTGCTTCTCACACAACCAACCCCACACCAGGGACACAGAACCAGCCCACTTTTATACAATTAAATGTCATTTTTGATTGATTGAATAATATTTTATTTAGTCATCTTAGCAGTCTTAAACTAGTTCAGATCAAAAAGACAAAAACAGAAAAGGTCCTAGTCAATGTATTTTTTATTTAGCATCAATACATGATTATGGTTAAGGTTAACGCCCACTTTATTATCCCTGTAGAGAAATTTGTCCTTTACATTTGACACATCCTTCAGTGCGGCTGGTGCATGATGCAGGAGCACAGCTGTGAGCACAGTGTAGCACCTGGAGACCCATCTCCACATCTTGAGCTAGTCTTGGTCAGTACTACCTTAGCTGGAGGATTTGACCTATGCTCTACATGTTTTAGGTCAATGGAGGAAAACAAAAAATCCATACAAACATATAAACAAATAAACACAGGGAGAGCATGCAAATTCTGCAAAGAAAGGCCCAGGAGTTAAACCTGGAACCAGTCAAAGTTTTAGTGTGAATTAGTAACCCTACATGTGTCTATAGTTGAACTGAATTCTATATTCACCACCACTGCACCATCTGTCCTATTGACTGAATGAATGAATGAAAGTTGGAGCGATTGGAGCTATGGATTATTTAGCTGTCCTCAGATGGCCCTGTTTTTGTCAATATCTTTTCTGGTGCTACAGCTCTGAGTCATTCCATGAAATTCACTGGGAATACTGCAAGTGGGGCCGAGCCATCAACTGAACTAAACTTTATTAAACTTTTACTCAACCCCCCCACCCCATAAGACTACATGGTAAGGTAAAAGAAAGTACTACGATTTAATGTTGGAAATCAGATTCTAGTGTTTTTTATTTTTCATCGTGGTATTGGAATTGGTATCGAGTTTGTTCCTTAGTATTGAAATTCATAAAAGATGAGTGTTTCTAGACCATTTTTATGAGTTTATTATTTCACTTCTTGCAATTAACAATGGTAATGCATTTATATTAATAATTAAACATGGCATTTACACACATTAATATACATATTTTTTAGTTATCATCCCACAAGCCATTTGGGTCCGCAAAGATTATCACGGGTCTCCAGGGGTTAATCCCACAATTTTTAATCTGTGTATTTACATGGCTAATGGGCTGTTTGTTGTTCTGTGACTAAATTGTCTCTTATTCTGTCGTAGGTGCCATAACATGATAGAAGAGTGTCCTCCAGACTCATGTCCCAAAGACTACGGTTGTAAAGTGGAGCTGGGCTCCATCCACTGTGACCCTATGCCTGTGGTCAGTACACAACATTTATTTAAACATGTAACTGATAACATCTGTATGCAACATGCTATCATCTTCCACAACAAATATCATTCTATTGGTGCTATTGGCATAGAAATTTCACTAGTATTTGTAACAACCCAAGAGTTTTTCTTCACGTCATTTCAAATTATTACACATACATTTTTTTATTGACATCTATGGTTTGATTTATTTTAGGGTAGGCAATAAAAATTGACAAAAATGAATGTCTCTATTTTCGGACCATCCAGATAACAATTTTCAGACAATAATTATGTTGATCCAACAGAAATATGCAAAAACATGTCTTTAGATGTATTAGTTGAGGCATCAGACAATTGTGAAATTATCACTTATTGGGAAGTTTAACATTTTTTTCCATTTTCTTTCTTAAATCAGCTGTTTTTGTAGCATTTTGTATTATAAACAATAAACTCAATCTGCCAACATATTGCTTTACATGTGTAGATAACAAAGGCTGTTTCATATATGGTAAAAAAAAAAAAACTTCCTTAAATACCTGTCTAACACCATTTTTAGCCTCTGTGTTTAAATGATGCGTTGAAAATCTGTTCCTGCTCTGTGAATGTGTCCTTGTTTAGACGCAGCCAATGGTGGGTTTTATCGAAATTATCGAGATTGGCGCCTCCATTCTGGGTGTTGTTCTCCTGGTGGCGATCTTCATTTGTGTGAGGAAGCGTTATGTGCAGCAGCAGAAGAAGAAACCCGCTTGTGTACAAGACAGGTGAGTCTGCAGCACAGAGAGGAGATACTAGAAAACTCAGTTATTTTTGAGCTATCCTACAACTATACTATATCTACATTAAAAAAAAAAAAAAAATCTCTTTAATCTACATTTGAAACCTCAGAGATGTCAAAGCTGTTTTTGTTTACTGAAAAGCACAAGGTAGATTTAATTGATACTTTGCAGTGGCATCATGCTGGGTGTGTTCTACATGTATGTGTATGGCGGAATGTTCAGCTCAGCAGGTACCATGGTGACACAATGCACACATTAACAAACATAACCAAAAATGTTCTAAGATTGTCTGAAAACTCAAGAAAAAAATACAAAATAGATTTAAATAACACATTTTCAGGAGCATGTGATCAAACAAGTGTTTATGGTCCTGTTTAGGTGTTCAGCAAAAAGGTGAGAGTGACTAACTGAAGAAAATTGTTGGCCAATGCTAGCTAGCTTGTGACTGTAGTGCTATTTGAGAGGGACTGGTATAACAGTAAAAATCATCTCACCAGTTCTTTCTGGTCAGATTGTTAGACTTTAATCTGGGCCTTATGTTGGCCTTGTGTTAAACAAAGCCTCAGACAAAGCATGCTGACAGTTAGCATCACACCCTCAGAGAATGGATGACAGCTGCAAAGAATCAATAGAACTTTCAGTTTCAAAATTGTGAAAAAGAAAAAAATACAAATTAAAGCCACAAGCGGCGATGATGGCCCTCGCCACGGCACGCACCGCCACGGCACACACCGTCTGGGGCCAGCCACCGCCCCCGCGTGGCATTCACCCCGCTCGGCCACCACCCGGCCGCTATCCGTCCCCCTTCGCACCGTTTTGATAGCGCGGTGCGGTTATGGCATTATAGCAGCTGTGTCCGTGGCTCTGAACTGGCAACCTCGTGCATAATATACCTATGGTGTAATTGACTTTTTTGCACGTTCTGACGTATAGAATATATTGGCCAAGTTTCGAGCTATTCTGAGAATGTTGGATATTTCATGTGTACTGTAGGGGGCGCTATAGAGGCCACTGGCCACGTGCTCATTAGTCTGCTGTATTCAAAGTGTGATTCTGCATCAGCGCTTCAAATTGTAGCTCTTTAGGCTGATCCATTTGGCCGTGAGCGGGAATCAAAGAAACAGGAAATTAAGTCATAATTTTGACAGGTGCTACACACCAACCGTAAGGAATATCCCCAAAACGTGGATGATTATCGATTATCAATATCTGAAGATGTGGTATGTGGAGTTAGAGGTCATTTGGATGAAAAACCTAGGAGTAGATAGGTTACATATACCTGCATGTCAAAGTGGCGTGGGAATGTTAATCCAATAATAATGGAGTCATTTTTGATGACAAGCTACACAAAAACCGTAAAGAGTATCTCCAAAACGTGGATGATTGTTGACAATCAACATGTGTAGATGTGGCATGTGGAGTTTGAGCTCATTGGGATGAGAAACGTAGAAGTACATAGGTTTAATATACACGTATGTGAAAGTGGCGAGGGAATTTCTATCCAATATGGCTGACTTCCTGTTGGTCATAGGACATAGCGCCCATTCACTTTTTGTCTTCTCTCATGGAGCTCTATCACCGATTTGAATTTCATCAGCCTAGTCCAAAATTTGCCCGTCCCCACTCCCATAGGGGTTGACATGGTTTGTACAGTGCGGTGTGCTCATCACATTATACCCATTGAACCAGCAACCTCGTGCATAATACAGCTATGGCGTAATTGACTTTTTTGCATGTTTTGAGGCCAACATTTACCTCCCCAAATTTCGTGCCAATCGGACAATTTTGTGTCTGTTACGTCTATGGTAGGGGGCGCTATTATGTGGAGCGGTCATGTGCTTTTGTGTTACTTGTGTTCAAGTTTGGATTCTGCACCCACAGATACATTTTGAGCTGTCTCGGCCAATGCCTGTGCGTGTAAGACATTTTATAATGTTTTTTTTTTTTGGAGTCTTTGCGCCCCTGCTGGCCAACTGTGGGAAATGACCCATGCTTGTAATATATTTTTTTGCATCTTCTAATGGGACTAATGTATTGACTAAATTTCGTAGGAATCCGCTAATGTTGACGTTTCACGTCTATGGTAGGAGGCGCTATAGTGCTCAGTTTAATTAAACTTTATAGTCCATTCCATTCATGGCCAAATGACACATGTGTGATGTGACTTTGAGCTGTGTAGACGAATCCCTGTGCGTGCAACACATTTTTCACTGTTTTTTTTTTTTGCGAGTCTTTGCGCCCCTGGTGGGCAACCGTAATAAATGACCCATGTCTGTAATATATTATTTTGCTCCGTGTCATGCACCCAATGTATTCCCCAATTTTTGTAACAATCCGATAATGTTGATGTTCACGTGTATGGTAGGGGGCGCTATAGTGTTCATTTTGATTGATATTAATAGTGCATTCCATTCATGCCCAGATGGCGCATCTGTGACATGAATTTGTGGTGTGTAGGCCGATGCACGTGGTCGTGAGAGGACATCGAAAAAACAGGAAACAAAGGCTTTTTTCCCGCGGCGTGGTACGGGCGAACCGTGTGGAGTTGACCAAAACCGTGGATGTTTTATGAAACCCCATGGGTCTAGATGTGGCATGTGAAATCTGAGCTCATTTGGACCAAAAACCTGGGAGTAGATGCGTTTTGAAAACACGCGGTGAAAAATGTGGCGAATTTTCAATCCAATATGGCCGACTTCCTGTCTGTCACAGGGCAGTGCTTCAATACAGTTTTAGGCTTGTCCCACAGTGCTCTATCACTGTTCCGATTTTTGTGCATGTGCGGCGAAATTTGCGTGTCTCTCCTCCCATGGGGGTCAATCTCCTAGGCGGAAAAATAATAATAAGAGAAAAAAAAAAAAAAAAGAAACCGAGCGAGAACAATGTGGCAAGGGCCAATTATGAATAAAAATTCTAAACAAATACATAACCCGCTTAATCAACAAGTCACCCTGTCACACACACACTCAAACATAGGCAAGGATGGCTAAGTGCTTTGCTCATGGACACAGTGACAGAGTGGATTGGAGGGAGCAGGGATTGAACTGACAATCAATGGGTCAGTGGCTTTACAAACTACAATTATTGAACTGTTCTATAGTCCTGATAGTTTATTGGCAGTGATTGTACTAGAAGCACAATGAGGTGTCTTCATCTGTTTGTCCCCATGGAAGTTTAATGCCGTGCTGTGAAACATTCTAGGCATACATCTCCTCATGGAGACAAGCAAGTGGCAGACCCTCCACTGGATAAGTTATATAATGCACCTTCAATTTTAGATCTATTTCTAATTGGCACTTTTTGAGGCTCTAATTGTCAAAATGCGGTATAAAATCAGTAATCAATATATCAGAATAACACTTTTTTTGGTGTTAAAGTGCATATCAAAGTCATAGGTTAGACTGCACGTTTCATTCAAACACAGTTAACATTATTATATTTCAGATTTTACAAAAAATGTTGCCTAGTTTTTTTTTGTGTGTGACAATTTTAGTGAAGTTTATCGTTTTACCTTCTGGTTGGACATGGGCAGCAGATGTGACTGCTGTAAATAATGTCAAAAACTCATCTAATTTATACAGAAGTTATGATTTGATGACTGAAAATGTATGACAACACGTTTATTTTTGATAAATTAAAGTTTAAATTGTCAGAAAAATGTGTTCCTTGTGCATAAATTGTCCCTGAATTTTTGATGGCATAGGGAGAGGGGTCTGTTTTAGAACTCAGCGCTCAACTATTTTATTCCACAAAATCTTCACCAACTGCCACTTAACTGGTGTAAAAATATGATAACTATTTACCACTGGTACTATCCCACAAAACCAAGTCAAAATTAGAAAAAATGTGAAGACCTGTCATACGCACAATTAAAAAAAAATTGACTGGTTTATACAGATTGATTTCACCCACCCTGTCTCTCCTCTTCAGGTATTTCCAGTCTGGCCTGTGTAAGAGCCTGAAGTCCGATGGCGTAGTAGTAACCCCCATGGAGATGAGCTCCATGGACCAGGACACTTCTCCGTTTCGATCCCTGCGACCACGCTCTCAGCTGGGCTCCTCTGTGAGCGGGGGGTCCCTGTCCAAACCTCAGGGGCCCGTGGTCTGCAGTGTGGCCCCAAACCTCCCCACACGGCCCCCCTCTACCTCTGATACAGGCTCCATCAGCAAGAGCCGCTGGGACCAGGACTACGAAGGTGAGTTATAATATTTAATCCTATTGGCCCATTTTGTTTATTTCAATTTGGTAACATTCATCTCGTCTTCGTTTAAGATAGTCATATTGGTTTTCTTTTAAGCAGACAACTTTATCAGTGAGATGTATTTAGCAGCTGAAACATGTCAAGGGAAATACATCTCATTGATAAAGTTTTCTGCCTGTTTTTATTGCATTGCAATTATTACATTATTTTAAATGGTGAACACACGTCCCAGGTACAGTATGTAACTTTCTGGAGATGGCAACTCACCTGGATGATTCCATGGAAATAAAAAGATAAACCTCACTTTGGAATATGGAGATGGATAACTTGTATGCCATACTGTGGAATATTTGAGCCAAAGGAGCAACATTTCCATGGAAACAAGCAGGAGCAGGCCCTAGTCCAGGACAAATAAGAGTCATTTTTGTGGAGATGCAAGCCTCTTCAGGGGAAGGACGTGTGTTTTTCAATGTAATTTTTCTGTGAAAAAACATGCTTTGATTTTAGTTTATTTTTTTGGCTACAAAGTTACCATCTGTTACTTTAATATATCAAACTTTAGCCTCTCAGTTTGGGGCAATACTGACAAAAATGAATGTAATTTTTAAAAAATAGATTCTCCACAAGTTTGGGAAGGCGTATCCCAAGTCACTTCTTAAAGCAATTATTTTGATGTAACTTCAGTGTGATTCTGTTACCACCATTTGCTGGGTCTCAGCTCCAGAGCTTCAAATCATAAGAATGCTACATGTTGGAATTTTATGATTGGCGCTTTAGATTAACTCTAGCACAGCCAATCAGAGCAGCCAGACACACCATTGCTTAGTGACAGCTCTATTACTGTAAAAATAGCAAAGGACACTAACATGGACTTTAGACAAACTTTTTCATTTATAAACATCACTCCAATTACTTTAACAGGATCCTTACCTTCAACTGGCTCTGCTCCTCTGGACGTTTATAAGCAGGATGAGTTATCAGACAGGATTCAAAAGTATAAATCAATATATAAACTACACAGTCCCAATAGACTGCAATATTATGGTGTTATACTGCAGTGTGTGGAGTGAGTCTAAACCTTAGTCATGTTTAAAATTGTCCTCTGTGGAAGGATGAGGTCATAGAGATGGATGACCTGTCGCCACGGAGACGACTGGAGCTAATCACATGACACACGTCTGAAGCGCGAGCTACGCACCACCACTTCTGTCCGCCTCTCTGTGTCTCTGCGGAGAACTATACATGAGAACTGAAGAGAAGTCATATATCAGGCATACAGAAGAATTATGGACTATGGTCCACTACTACTACTAAAATATATTGATACCTTTTCTTTCAGTTAATGTCATATCTAGATCTTAACATTCCTTAGATGGGTAAAGTTAACTGGAGGCACTGCTCTGTCTTAAGTTCTGTTACATTAGTTAATGTTAAACTTTAATCTGAGCTTTTGACCAAAAAAAACTTACGTAATTAGTTGGGGGTGAATTGATTTGTGCTGTTAAACAAGTCTCTCTCAAATAACATTACAGTCACAAGCTAACTAGCATTAGTCAACAGGCTCCATAATATATTCTAAAATATTCTTATTTTTTCCATTAAATGGTTTTAAAAGCCTGAATTTTAAAATAACAATATATCTTTAAAGGTGCCCTATGTAACTTTTCTGGTGTCACCTGCTTGTCTCCATGGTGATGTTACTGCTTTGCAGAATGTTCCACATTATGGCATTAAACTTACTTATCTCCAGATAGACAAGCAGGTGATGCCACTAGGCCATGTTGCAGGTCAGATCTGTGGAGAGGCAAACCTGCTCACAGTAAGAATGCATGTTTTGCAACGTTTTTTTTCAACCAATAAAACCTGTAATTTGATAAATGCATCCCAGGCAAATCAATAACATCTCCATGAAGACAAATGGCAGAAAAGTTACATAGTGCATCTTTAAATGCGGTCTCTATAAATAGGTAGTCTACATTTACATTTTCTATACCAATGCAAGGATCTATCTTACATGATGAGACCTGCCTCATTATAAAATTAATCTGAGCTCAGAATAATGCATGCATATAGATTAACCTCGCCCTATCAAAAGCAAAAGAGAGAGAGAGAGAGATGTGCCGACAGCGACGAATGGCTGTATATCCAAAGTGTCATCCTAATGTGTTTAATCAGACCGCTGCGTTGACTGAGCACTTCTCATGATGCACTGGAGCGATCAAAGTCCTCTGCACTGTGACCTTGGACAACATTCACAATGCAGACCTTTTAAATCCTTGTTAAACTAAAGTGGACAGTAATAATATAAGGTGTAAAGTCAGAAAGGGTAAAAGATGGATGATTTCTCTGATGTTTTTGAGGAAGATTTGGTGAAGGTGAAATTGCGGCAAACCTGGAAATAGAAAGCTTTCATCTGGGTTTACAATAGATCTGCACAATTAATCGTAATTGAAACGTTGAGTTGGTGCAATTATCAAATTGCAAAAGCTGCAGTTACTTAGTTAGAACATTTCATAGAAAAATCTTGTTGTATCTGTAGTTTAGACCTCTACAAACATGTTCTAAAATGCATAGGATTCTTGTATTGCTGTATCAGTTCATATTTAAGTCTTCTATCAAACGTTAATGCTCCTTGACTTGTTTACAATATGCACTCTGAACAGAATTCTACTTTTTAAGCATATATCGCAAATCTAATCACAATTCCAATACTTGTATTAGAAATCTTAATTTTTTTTTTTCCAAAATCTTGCAGCTGCAAGTGTTGTCATAGAATATATAATCTATGGGCAAAACTAAATGTACTCAATTACAAGTTTTGGTTTGGTTTTCACTTCATTCACCTGATTAATTTTGAGCTGGGGCTCAGAGGCAGATCACATTTTAAACAGGCAAAACTCCACAGTGAAAACGATTAAGATTAAATTTTTAAGCAAGATCTATAAACAAATTTTGCTCTTGAGGCAGCAGTGATTATTCCAGATTTGTAATATTTAATATTTCTTGTCTGAACCAATACAATTTTAAAAAGGAAAATACATGAAAGGTACAGTATGTAACTTTCCATGGAGATGTTCCTGCTTTGTCTGGAAACATCCATAGTATGGTATTAAACATATGTATTTTGCATTTGTTCAATTATGTTTTAATTGCTCAAAAACATGCAAGATGTGGGCTTGTCTCTCCACAGATTTGACTTGTAAGTTGGCCTGGTTGTCTCCAAACAGATAAGTTTAATGCCATACTGGCGAACACACCAGGCAAAGCAAGAACATCTCCATGAAGACAAGCAGAAAAGTTACATAGCTAACCTTTAAATTGACCTATTATGTATATCTTTTTTCACTGAGAGATCATTTTGCCTGAAGTAAAAACTATGGAAACCAGGGAACTTTGTGTGTTCTGGCTTAAATGACCTTGGCCCTAATTTAATCATTTGGCCCATTCCTCTCTTTAATTCCCTGTCGTCTTTCAGTCAACCTTCATTTTTACACATTCATTTTGTATTCATTGTCACCTGGACCTTCCTTGAGACAGGCAGCAGACTACACTTGGTGATTAGTGACTCATTATGTTAAATTAATGTATGAAGTGTGACTGTTTAATTACATTTGCATATGTTTATCTTGCTGTATCATTCACTACTATTTATTTCTGTCCAAGGCTGTCACATAGGTAGTAGTTATACCTGACACTAGAGTTAAGGGGTAAATACTCAAAACACCTAGCCCATTCCTCTCCCATTATTAAGATTCTGTTGTAAACTAAAGATATGATATGCCCTTTATAACACAGTTTTAACTAACTACTTTTTCAGAGTGGATTATGAAAAAGTCATTCTCAAGCAATTTAAACATTTCTGATGTAATGTAAATGACC